>CM035309.1:4099200-4125681 GCA_002900995.3 Ganoderma boninense
CTGTCTACCCCCAGGGCCATAAGATGGCCTTCGAACTCCAGGCAGACACCGGTGAGCGACGATCGATCTACCCGCGAGTAAGCCATTTTGATACACAAATATCCTGTGTATGATAGGTGCAAACAATGCGTGAGTACCTCAGCGGAGGCGTGATGCACTTGGTACTGATAAAGATGGACTATTTAGCTGGCTTTTCCACCGAAACACTTGTCTGCTCGTGGCCATCCAAGACAATCCGGGGAGTGCTGGGGTTGGCGCGTCAAACACGCTCACATTGAGGGCGGGCACTGAACGCCCCAAAGCCCGTCCTGCGCTTCCACTGAATTACATGCCGTCCTATCTGGCGAAAAAGATGCAAGCCGCTGGGACTCCTGCGGGAGAGAATTTTACCCATACCTCGTCCTTCCGTTATCCATGCATCAAATATAGCTCAGAAAAGAGCACATTGGGTAAGCAATACGTGTGGCCTGGCAATATTGCGTTTTTGAACCTAACAAACACCTCCATGCTAGTGGTTGGGCCCATGCGTTCTCCCATTGATTTTGAAATCAAGAACGCGTACCAATGGCTTACGTCTGGGTCTGACAAAAAAGATACACTCAAGGCTCGTGCTTCATTTGCTGTTTGTGATGCAGCTGCCACGGACGTTTTTGAAGACCTACGCATGGATGGTTTGATTGGCTTCGGTCCAGAGGTGGTAGATACTACAACGAGGTCTGCAGACCCCAGGGCCACTTGCCCTCGATGGTCTGCGACCCCCCTTCCCCCCTCCTCGTGACTGATGGCCACTGATGGTGGGCGGTCCTGACCGGCTTATCGTCGGCATCCTCTCGGCGCAGAAGCCTCTCCGGCTCGTCGACTTATCTGCCCTCTCGCCCTCCCGCCCTCCTGCCCTCCTGCCTCCCGCCTTGTTGTCGTCCGTCGCCCGACGCCAGCGCTAGATCCATAAGCCCTATCCCCCCCCCCTCTCATCGCCGTTGTCGTCGTTGCACGCATTCAGCGGAGGCCGCGTCCCTCCTTCCTCACTTGGCGCCCTTCACCCCGCCAGAAAATTCCCCTGACGTCGCATCTTTATGCGCGCCGATCGCATGTCAGTCGGGCGCAAATGGGCGCATCATGCCTGATGCGCCCATATGACCGCCCACGACCGGCCCTTCTCCGCGCTTCATACAAGCTTGGGCGGGTTTTTAGCAGCGGGGGAGTAGCCAGACGGAGTCTGCGCCAGTGGAAACGGAGTAAGTACGGAGGCAGTGGTCGTCGCCATAGCGCGATCCGACGATGTAGCTCGGCGCCTTGTCGTCGTGTCGAGCTCGAGCGGACTCAATGTTACTTCATTGATGCGCTCAGCATAACAAGACTGCAGAGCCTCACGGCGCCGATCCCTGAGATCAAGATAGCGTGTAGATTCAACTTCGTCACCAAATGTCTAAGAATACTCAGCGATGACGGAATGTTTCCGCCGTCCACCCATATAGATTGAACAGATCGCCTTTCCATCTCGCCACTTGAGTGAGCCCGTTGACAGCGTGTCAATTGCAACTGCAACTTACTGGTCCTGGATGCCGACAGGAACACCACGACACGTCTTTCCATTGTCCTATACCACGTCAGTAATGAGCTGTTGTACATCACGCTTACTCACTTCAGTAAACCGGAAGAGCTTGTTTCCGACGTGCTTGGGAGGAATCAACTCGTCAGAGGCTCGTCGTCGGAAACCCATCGCCTTCAGAACCTGACACGGGGAATTAATTCGACAAGCATGCATGAGTAGACACCTGTAGTCACCTCAATAAGGTCTTCATATGTAAATGCAGCCCGACCGTGTCCAAAATCACTCAAGATGGATGCTAAGATCTGTAGTAGATTAGAGGCATGCACGCGCTTTTGATCGTTGGTGGATACTTACCCGGTGGTGTTCCTGAGAAATGAACATGATCGCTCCACTGTCAGGCTCGAGAACACTCGCGATGAAGCTTTGAAGACTATAGGCGTCGTAATGAGCACATCGAGAACAATTGTAAACATAGTCCACTCAGCTAGGTTTGATCTCGCATGCAAGCGCCGCTCGTCTCTTCCCTTCCCGCGACCAACTGCCTTGCGCTTTGGTACGTATGTGTATCTGCAGGACGTCCTTGCCATTGCTTTCTTCCATTCATTCATTTAAACTGACAGAAGCTAAACTCTCCCTTCGCCACACCTGCGGCCGCGAGAAGGCTGAGGTTAACTCGGTGTGGACGCTGCCTACACGGATAAAGCGACAGGTTAACGAACGGAAGAGAATCCCCCTCCGTTCGATAAGTTCAGATACCGCTCCCGTACGTGGTGCGGTAGCCCACAGTCACCGTCAACATTCTCATCATCCTTTGGACATCAGTACCGTCGTCGACATCATGCACAGAAACACATCGCGCACCGAATGGCCCATTTTCGAGCTCTTCCATCATGGCCACCTGCAGCGCCGAAAAGCTGTGCGCACGATGAAGTGTCAATCGCACAGGATGATCCCAACATCTCGACGACGACCAACGGAGATTTGCACAATCTTTACCGCGTTCAGCGCTTTCCTCGCCCTACTATTCTGTGCTGGAATTACGGCTCCGTGTGTTGTTGCTTTGGCGCCTTCGCCTTGCCTCTGCAGCCCGGCAAGACATTACAGTGAGTTAGATACTGCTCAGTATCTGGCGTTCACCCACGTACATTCTAGAACACCCTGTGTTGGCCTCCGGCGATCGTGCATCTCGGAGTATTGGTTTCAAAGTCCGTCCAGGATGCCGGTATCAGGTCCAGGCCTCACGATCGCGAAGACCGCGTTACCGCACACTGGTTCCGACATCTATATTTGCCCATGCGCGGGGTTACTGATGGTACTCTAAATAGGACTACGTCAGGTTGACAATCTGCCTGCCGTTCACATTGGACACCCTCCTCTTCGGCACAACGGAAGCGTTGTCGACAAACTCCACCTCATCGTCTGAGGCATGCGTGCGTGACCCATTCACTCTCGATGGCCCGGGAGCAGAGGACCGGGCCTTCTTCTTCTTCTTGAATGCTCGCTTGAGTTTGGCGGACGGCTGGTCGATCAAAATGATGTCATCGTCGGAAGTTGATGGCGCCGGGCGTTTGGTGGACATGTCACCTGCGGCCGAACGAGTGTTGGGGTTGAGCGCTTCGTCCTTCGTGACGGGGCGCACAGGCGGCGGTATCTGCGGGCCCTCTAAGATCTCGACGTCGTTGTCGGATGCCGGACTACCCTTGCCTTTGGTTGCCCGGGCGATCTTGTCATTGGCAGCGGAATCAGCTTTGCGCGCGTGCACGCCGTCAACGATTAGGACGTCGCCCTTGTCATCAACGGAAGCGAGGCGTTCGAACGCATCCTCGCCGCCCGCACCGGCATGAGACTCGCACTCGAGGTGTTTGTCCTTTCTGATCGGATCGACGCGCGATGACGCCTGCGGCCCCTGTACGATCTCCACATCGTTGTCGGACGCGGGTGATGCTGGAGCTTGCGGGGCGTGTGCTAAGTCGCGGTCCTGACAGGAGAGCCTCTCTCGCTCGGCCGCTGAGGCAGGCGCGTTGGGTGGCGGGGCCTCCGGGCCCTCTACGATCTCCACGTCGCTGTCGGATGCCGGTGATGCGAGACAATCTGGCAGGGGGGCCACGTCGCGACTGGGCCCGCAAGGAACGAGCTGATGCTGCTCATGCAGCCCATTTACCATTACGACGTCGCCGTCTGGGGTGGGTGAGGCCTGGCGTTTGCGCCTGTCGACGTCGCTCATGTTGGCAAGGACCTCAGACACTACGACTGTCTGCTTGGTGACGAGCGCAACCAGCGGAGAAACGCGTGCTCCGTCTCCCATTTCGACGTCCTCTCTGGGGGTTGTAGAGCCTGGGTTTTGAAACGCGTGCGCACCGCCGAGATTACTACAGCGTTGGCTCTCATGGCTCATCCCTTCATCGCGCGTGACGCGCGCTACCGTCGGCGCCGGCGGGACTTCATATGCCACGCGTTGGAGTTCGAGTTCGTCGGAGGTAACCGAGGCTCGACGGTCGCGCCTGTCCATGTTGCCCTGAAGAACACTAGAAACGCTCTCGGTGACGCGTAAATCCTTTGGCTGGCCGCGGGCTTGCTTGACCACAGGAGCACTGCCCCTCCTCGTTCCCTGTGGTTGTGCGGCACAGAGACCTTGACACCGGAGTCTGCCACAGACGATGGACCCGTGCGCGAGGATTGAGCCAGTCTAGCGTCGGTTGGCGTGGCCGCGCGAGATCGGGGCCCACCTCCTAGCCGCCAGTCTTCGAGCCAAGCAATGGCCTCTCCCGAGCCCACGAGTGATTCCGCGGAAGGATGCGCCACGAGGGTCAAGGGTGCCTCCAGTACGCCTGAGGATATTCTGTCACCGACCGCAGCCCAACTGGTTTCTGTTTCGCGCCATATGAGCAGGAATGGAGCGTCGCTTATGAGGTGCGCCCAGGGCAGCGTAAGCCTCGCCTCGTCGTCTAGGCCGGCGACTATGGATAGGTCGACAAGGTGCATCTCTGGGATGGTGCGGTACTGGCATGGTTTCCCGTTCAGCGATGGCACCCATATAATTATCGCGAGTACTTACAGGGCCCCAGACAACTAGCCAATGATGTCGCGGGGGCGGTATGTCCACAGTCGCGCGTATTCCTTGCGCAGGGCTGAGTGCCAGGCCGTGCATGCGCTGGTAACGATCCAGCTGGCGCCCGAAGCCAAGGCACCTCACGCCCCAGGAGCGTATGAAGATCACGTCGTCCTCGGGAGTAACGTGGATTGGACTTGTGTTCCAAGGAAGGTCGCACCATAGGGAGTCTTCGAAAGAGTATCGCTCAAACGCGCACACGCCGCGCATGCTCTTGAAGAACGAGAACTCGTAGAGAAACAGCTCGTACTCGAACTGTACAGGTACTCGTTGAACGAACGGCTCTTGATTCTCCTGTTGGCATCCAGATCTCTGAGCGTCAGTGACAATAGGAGGGGAAGATCATCCGTTCTGCGTACTGCCCAGAACACCAGTTCGACTGTCCGCAGGTCTTCCTGGGTGCCCTGTCCTTGTAATTAGCTGTCCGTGCGAAACTGACATACAGACACCTTACTTTGTCCTCGTTCGCGTTCCCCTGCACGCCCTTCATGTGGTAGTTCTAATCGCGCAGCATTGAGCATACATCAATATGAGTCTGGCACTCAGCCTCTCACCCGAGGAAGACACCGGTCAGATGTCTAGCATTATAATCTGATGTCAGGACAGCGTAACGGATACGAGATGGGCTGACATACGATCTCTTTTTTCGCCGCCCCTGTGTTCTTGGATGCTCCAGCGAAATACAAGCTCTCCGCGTTCTTTGTGCACCGTCCTGTCAAAGCACGGCAGACGTCGCCACAGGTGCATCACTCACCGGCAGATCGCAAGCGTTGTTGAGTATCTGCCACGCCGATCATCAGTGAGGAGCGAAACAGTGAGACACTTCTCACTCACCCCGAAGGGGCTGTTCGAGGCCACTAGATCTCTTGACTCGTCGTCATCGTCCTCCTTGCGCGGTTTCGCCCGCGATTTGGCGCGCTGCTTCGCTTTTTTTGCCTTGCGTTCCATGTAGGCTTCGTGATCGCGCGCACGAATGGCTTCGATTTGCTCCAATGCCTCGGCGGTTGGACCAGGCTGTCGGGGAAAATGCACCTTGTGACATGACATGCACTGCGACACGAAGGGTTTTTGTCAGCGGTCCTTTGGGGATTGCATCGTTTCCGACTCACGATCATATTCCAGGCTCCTGCTACGCCAGCTTTGTAGCAGACGTTTGACGTAAAAATGGCATTCGCCACACCACATCGCGGGCAATGGGCCGGGCGCGGGGGCTTTGGGCCGGCCATTGCTTTGCATGCGTCCTTCAACCCTTTCGAGTACTCGATATTGACGTCGCTGGCGACGTCGAGACCAAATACTCTGAAGTGGTCTGATTGAGGGAAGCTGGGCTGGGCATAAGCACGAAAGAACTCCATGACGAGAAGCGCTGCCGGGGGGACGAACGGGGGTAAGGGGGGGATGCTGGCCCCACCCACGTCTTTTTGAACAGATTTTCTCGTCGATCGCCGGCTTGGTCACATCAACGTCTGGAAATGTTTGTCATGGTCCCTGGAAACAGATATACTGTGGCAGAAGTGCGTCTTGTGGTCGGTTACCAGTCTCGGGCAGTGCGTTCCAAAGCTCACACTTGTTGTGCAGCGTGTCGTTTCCTGTTCGAATCTGGGGCGTGCGTTTCAGCTGCTTTCGCGAGCTCCTTACGCCACGTTCCAGTATTCTATGATGTACAAGTGGTACCGACACCCTCAATCCTCCTCAGATTCAGAGCGTTCCTCCTTGTCCTCCATCTCTTCGTCCTCCTCGCCTGCACTGCGTGAACCTCCCGAATCGCTCTCTTCGTTGTGCCGGCCTACATTCCAGCTGACCTATGGTGCAGGTCAAAACAGGGTCAGGTTGACAGTTTTCGCATGACGACACGCACATCTCGCTTCACCCGAAGGGATTGGGCTGGTCGGGCTAAAGGCTAACCGAAGATGCCATCAGAAATGATCAGGTAAACACGACAGACCACTCGCCGTGTAAGTTGGATCTGCGAACGGAATGTTGGTGGGCTGCATGGGACATGAACGTCAGGCCCTTGGATACCATGATAAGATGCGAGTCTTACGAAAACACCACATATAGTTTGCATCTCGAGTTGAGCTATGTATTTGCCAAGTCCCGGAGCGTAGCGGTTGTACTCATGTCGCACAAGCACAAAGTCGTAGCCCTCGACGGCGTAGAGGGATTCACCGATCTCGTAAAACTCGAATTGTGACTGTTGCGGGTCCCAAACGCGAATGCCGTTGACGTCAACACCTTCGCGCGAGGTGCCCCCGAAGCACGCTTGCGCAAGGACCGGATAGTCCCATAAGGCGATCAGGCCGTCGAGTTCTAGCCTGATAACGAAAACGAGCGGGGCGTCGAGCATCTGAGATGCAGATGTGAGTGCGGCCTCGTGTACCAGACAAAGATGTCTCACCGCAGGATAGACGACAACGGTGAAGTCGTCGCCGATTTTTTCAGGACGGGGAACTCTGATATCTCGAGCTGTTCTGGCCGGGGCGGGAAGTGCGCCGCAGAATTGAAGGCGACAGGCCTCTCGGCACTGGATCTCCCTCCCTAATCCAACGCATTGCTGGACGTGGGGGAGGCGGAGGATGAAGATCGACCAGCAGCTGTGGTAAGGATAATGTATTATTTACCGGAGATAGCCTGGCACTGCAATGCAATATAAACCAACTATGCTCGTAATGTAATACGAAGCCCCGGGATAATGCCCGGAGTTCCCTAATATAGTAGGCAGCCTCCGGAGGGCCTGTTATCAGTGCCCGGGCTGGCGCTTTTTTGGTTATCAGCTTAGATAAGGCCCCGGGGGCTTATCTGCCATCACTCCGGGGCTTCCCCCATCAATACTCACCTCCCATCAGCCACCCGGGCTCCTCCTGCCCTGCCACTGCCCAATATGGAAGGTGCTTGGTTGCCTGCACCTGGGCACCTTCCCCTTGCCATATCTCCCTCAATTCTGGACCGTTTCCCATGATCTTAGGTGCGTTCTGAAGGCGTTTTTAAGGCGCTTCTAACGCGCCTATTGCGCTGGTGTAATATGGTATACTCACATATACATACAGGTACCCTTGGTCGCTCTAGGGGCCAGTAAATGGGCCATAGCTTGGGCAGTTTTGGACGGAATAGGACGATCTTGGGCGCGTTTTGCTCGCGTAAACAACGCGCACAGAACGAGCCCAAGATCGTCCGATTCCGTCCAGCCGTTCCTCCGGTACATATACCCCTTCCTCCTCAGGGACAGGGTATTTGTATCTCAGGAATGGCTGCACCGTTTGGGACAATCTTGGGTGCGTTCTGTAGGTACAGAATAGTAGTATTTGGGCGCGCCATCCGTTTGAGGGCATATAGCCTAACAAATATACTACAGTGCGATCAGTTGTTAGCCCCACCACCCTTGTATGCCCCATATCTCAGCAACCGCCTGACGGATTTTTTTGCCCGTCCTACCGCTGGAAAGCTGCTGCTCACAGCTTTCTAACGAGCCTAAGAACGTCCCGATACGATCACTGGAACCTTCGGAGTGCCTACCTCCTCTTCCTGCTCCCCTCCCCACCACTGTTTAGCCCATATCTTGGGTATTCCTTGATGGAATAATGTCGTTCTTTTTGTTTTGTGTACTATGTAGGAGGTACTCTGTGCACAGAACAATTTACTGTTATCAAGATATGTACAATGTACTCCAATGAAGGTGCCTTGGCCCAGTGTAAGACTGCCTGACAGCTGTTGCATCCATTTCCGAAGGCTAGCACAGCTGCAGTAAGGCTACTAACAATCATAAATCAATATCTCCTCGGGTTTTTGTCCGTTCAGCTTGGTTTTTGTTGTGTTGGAAAGCTGTGAATTGTGGCTAGTCAGCTGTGCATATACTTCCACTATCGGGAGGCTACAAAAAACTCGAGAGGGGAGGATTCTTGTGAACACTGATAAGGGAATGACATTTGATCCAAATGGCTGATAAATGTCATACATTGAACAAAGGTAGCTGCTAGCTAGTAGTATGCAACGCAAAAAAGACGACATGATTCCGTCAAGGAATACCCAAGATATGGGCTAAACAGTGGTGGGGAGGGGAGCAGGAAGAGGAGGTAGGCACTCCGAAGGTTCCAGTGATCGTATCGGGACGTTCTTAGGCTCGTTAGAAAGCTGTGAGCAGCAGCTTTCCAGCGGTAGGACGGGCAAAAAAATCCGTCAGGCGGTTGCTGAGATATGGGGCATACAAGGGTGGTGGGGCTAACAACTGATCGCACTGTAGTATATTTGTTAGGCTATATGCCCTCAAACGGATGGCGCGCCCAAATACTACTATTCTGTACCTACAGAACGCACCCAAGATTGTCCCAAACGGTGCAGCCATTCCTGAGATACAAATACCCTGTCCCTGAGGAGGAAGGGGTATATGTACCGGAGGAACGGCTGGACGGAATCGGACGATCTTGGGCTCGTTCTGTGCGCGTTGTTTACGCGAGCAAAACGCGCCCAAGATCGTCCTATTCCGTCCAAAACTGCCCAAGCTATGGCCCATTTACTGGCCCCTAGAGCGACCAAGGGTACCTGTATGTATATGTGAGTATACCATATTACACCAGCGCAATAGGCGCGTTAGAAGCGCCTTAAAAACGCCTTCAGAACGCACCTAAGATCATGGGAAACGGTCCAGAATTGAGGGAGATATGGCAAGGGGAAGGTGCCCAGGTGCAGGCAACCAAGCACCTTCCATATTGGGCAGTGGCAGGGCAGGAGGAGCCCGGGTGGCTGATGGGAGGTGAGTATTGATGGGGGAAGCCCCGGAGTGATGGCAGATAAGCCCCCGGGGCCTTATCTAAGCTGATAACCAAAAAAGCGCCAGCCCGGGCACTGATAACAGGCCCTCCGGAGGCTGCCTACTATATTAGGGAACTCCGGGCATTATCCCGGGGCTTCGTATTACATTACGAGCATAGTTGGTTTATATTGCATTGCAGTGCCAGGCTATCTCCGGTAAATAATACATTATCCTTACCACAGCTTGTGGATCGACGACTTCTCTGTGACCCAGATCTCCACCTCGTCTCGGTTGACGACGGTCCAATCCTCGTACTTGCCTCGCCAAAGGTTCATGTCGCGGCGATGGTCTCCCGGAATGGATTGTTGAAACCACATCGAGTCGCGGAGGCGGAAGGGTTGGCGCACAGGCAGTCTCATGTGGTGCACAAGCGGATAGTCACCATCCTGTTCGCCTGAGTGAGTACTCAAAACATGGCAGTCATGCGAACGTTTAAGAGGCAGCTAACCTGGACGTAAACGAGTACCCTGACTGCGATCGTGGTCAGCCGGTTCATTGAACGCGGCGGCGAGGTGCTGACCCAGGTCTCGGGTGTCGACGGGGGGGATGCGCAACGCATTTCCCTGCAGGCTGTGAACAAATGTGATGTCGGAACAGGGCTGTGTGCGCGAGTGACGAAGTGCGAAGTCTGCTCCAACGTCGCTGGATGGCGACTCTTGTCGGATCTGTCGGTCTTTCTGTAGCTGGCGCGATACTGGCCCCTACAGCGCATTCTATCGTCAGCCAAACGTCTGCCGAAGGTTAGCATGGAACCATTTCATCTTGTCACGCAGGTGGTGCCTTCGCGAAAGGTCATCATCAGGGACGCCAAATGATTATCACATTACGAATAGGTAGGTTGGGGCCCGCGGTTCTGTCTTCGAATGCGACACGAACGTGCTGCTACACTGCAATCTAGAAGTTGGCTTGTTCGTACCTTCGTTGCCGTCGCAGCGGTTCGCGCCATAGATAACCTAAGGAAAATTTTTAGCTCGGAACATTGTGACACCAGGTGAGTGTGTTACACGATCGCTCGAGACCTTGCTCAATTCGCTCATTTGTCGACACTGTGGAGACCCTGTTTCAAGAACGTCATCATGCAGCGCAGACGAATGGTTCCTTCAGTAGTGCTTACCTCAATATCTGTGCCAATGTCTCGGTGGAAACTTCCATGCTGCCGCTCGAGTTGAGTGATTTCCCAGCCAAGGCCCGGGGTGAGCCCGACGCCCTCGGCGGCCCTCACGCAGGCAGTGGTGTACCTCGGCAAAATATCCCACGGAATTTCCCTCGGAAGCCTAGTCCAAGTCGTTTCAGCGACAGTCCAGACATCAATCTCGCCATAGTAATTCAGGCGGCATGCGAGGGCGTCATAGAGCACGGGCTCTAAGTTGTCACCCCCTTCCATGCGGAGCGCAAATTCGATCGGCATGGATGCGTCCTAGTCGTAGATTAGTCTGCAACGGCCGAGATCCAAACATCGAGAGCGCAGCACATACTCGGTTCCAGAAAACTACTCGAACCATGCGAGTGCCGACACCATGAACGATAATGTCCTTTGCTTCCTCCTCGGGGGGCCAAGAGCCTGCGAGCGCGCGAATGTAGACAGCTGAAGCCTTCGTGAGCGCGTCACCGAATCTGGGAAGGAAACGAATCTCGGGGAACCGGACGATCGCATATCTCGCATGCTCGTGGACACGAAAATCACTGGTTTGTTCGACGGTAATCCATTTCCCCTGGTCTGGCAGAAAGGCCGATGGTCGTTTCTCGATACCGCCAGGGCGCGGGCTCATAATGCCTTTATGCCTGTAGATGGGGACGACGTGATGTTGCACGTCGTGGTCGTAGTACATGCGATGTCCAACCCTGACACGCTCTGTTTCGCCGAACTATATTTTCAGGTGTCAGCATATGTAAACAGGAACGATCCACATGGATTTACGTTTTGCCAGAAGAAAATGGAGATGTGATCGGACATCTTGTGCGAAAGGCTCTGTTGATCTTTGGGGGGGTTGGGAGGAGAACAGCGTATTCCCTGGTGCGAGGCGGTTTTTCTACAGGGTTCCTATCGGCATATGGCGCCGTGGGCCTGAACCGCTGCGCACCCCCGCCGCACGTATTGCAACATCTGATGGTCGATTGCATGTCTATTGGACAGGAACGGGGGTCACGGGGTCGGTGCGGTTTCTCTACATGCTAACAATTTATCTTATCGCGACCTTATGGGGATCTGGGTGTCATCTAGTTGCCAGCCCTGCCGGTGAGCGGTAAGGTGCTAAGGCGTCGGACATTGAGCATATGGCCGTGAAGTATGAGAGACATACGCTTACCCGTCCATGGTGTCCTCCCTGTTCCGAGGGTTGCGGGGGCGGAGTACACGCTGGACCACCGGGAGTCCGCGTATGCCTGGCATCGCGACGCCTGAAGGATCGGCGCCCTGGCGGGAGCGCACGCCGCGCGTGAATGTGTGCACGGTACCACTGTCGGCTGAAGGAACTGTGGTCACCTCAGCGGCCGAAGTGTCGCCATGTTCGGCATCCGAAAACACATAGGCCTGATCTACGTGCAATGTGCAAACCGTCAGTTCTAGGCCAGAGACTGGAAACAGGTGCTATGGTCCAACATACCACTTTGGCTGATCGACGGATCAGATTGCCACTCCATAGCAGGGCTGTCTGAATCAGAGAAGGCAGGCAACAGGGAAGGCAGTTCAGTGTCGCCGAATGTCAGCCTAGGGTTTGCTTTGAATATATCGAGGACATGACCGTCCACGTCAACGTATCGAGTTCCGCGGGAAAGGTCTGCGTCCGACCACGCGGCTGCACGACAAGGATTCGTGACCGTCGCATGGTCGGACGTCAGCGAGCAAGCAGTGAGCATAGGAGAGTGGAGCGGCGGGCAGTCATTGATCATGGCGAGGTCAGTTTGCTCAACGATGTGCGAGGCCTGAGGCTCATCGTCAGTGTGGGTGGAGCAAGTCGATCGGGGTTGAATGGCAAGCGTCAGCCTATTCAACGCTTCGACGACCGCGGCAGCGTCCGTCGCCTGGTCCGGCGGGTTGGTGCACGCTGTCCCCATGGGAGGGGCGCGAAGACCGACGCCCGGGTTGGAGGATAATCCAAATGTAGTGCCGACTTGCATGCGAGAATCTATGCATATCGTTAGTTCTCGCAAGGGGGGAGAGCACAGAAGGGCCTCACGTTCAATAGCACGGCGTGCAGCCTCTGAGAAGGTTCGGTCCTCCTCATCCAGAGGGCCTAAGCTTCAGTCAGCAGGGTACAATTCGCAATGTGCGCGTAGTCGCACCTTCCCGGCTTTGTTCGAGCCATAGCGAGAATACAGTATCGAAATCCAGCGGTGTCCAGCCAATGACTTGAAGCAGGGCATCGAGGAATGTCTGCCCGTGGCGGTTAGTGCCGACGGTCTGCCTATTGACGAGGAACGAGATAAGCTGTCGTTCAACAAAAAAAATGGCATGCTCACGAGTGAATGCACGCCTCGCCCTTGTGATCGGGGCCCCCAAGTATGAGAAACCCCCCCCAGCGGACCTGGTCGTGCATGATGTGAACGAAGCCGTCGACATAGGCAACGATGTCTTCTGCGTATCTGTATCAGGGACAGGTGAACGTGAGCATGATCGTTTTCGCTCTGCAAACATGACCTACGCGACTGGGGTCTCCTTTGCGTCCTGAGCAGGGTCTCCGACTATAGGCTCCGTGGAAGGTCCGGCCCCTTCGAACGTCTCCTTGGCGGTCTCGAGGTAGCTCGCCTGTTCCTCCACGGAAAGTCCCTTCCAGGCTGCCGCGCGCGCACCGTTCAATGCAGCCAAGTCGCAGCGGCGGCCATCGGCGGCAATGTAGTCCGAGCCTGCCGGGGCGTCGTCACTCTTGCAAAAGACGTCGAAGGCCGTCATGGCATGCGGCTTGCACATCTTGGGGGCGTCGATCGCTGGGGGGGTCCACCTCGTCACTTCGCCGCGTCGAGCCTTTCCACGCCAGTTGGACAACCACGTCGCTAGCCGCTAAAGTCAAGTGAGACCAGCGTGACCATGCACGTAGCATAGGATACGCACATCGTTAAGCTCCGCCATACGTGCCTCCCACTGTTCTTGGGTCTCCGCCGTACGACGGACGAGCAGACCCTTCCGAGCCTTCTTGGTCCATCTTGCGCGATTCTTGAAAACGTCTTCTTTCTCGGCGCCGCTCGGACCAGTGAACTTCGCGCGGAACATGGTGGCGAGGAGAGCGCGAGCATGGTTGAACTCCCGTTTGGCGATGTACTCGCTGACCTCGTTGTCGAGGACGGCGTTCAAGAGGAATTCCCATTCCTCTTCGCGCCAGTAAGAGCCCTGCTTCATAGCGTACCGGCGAGGAGCCATCGTCGATGATCAAGGTGTGTAAGTTGGCGACCTGGGGACAAGTGGGGAAGTAAGCGGATGAGACGTCGGGATGAAGGACGTCACCTGTATTTGTGTGGCGCCTTCGGCTACATGACAACTTTGCTCTGACAAATGTCAGATTTGATCTGGGTATGTTTGGCGCGACCCAAACCAACGAAGGAGTTTAGCGACACTTGGCGATTTCGATACATCTGGGCATTCGTTCATGAGATTTAACAACTCTATGCCGAACGTCAGGCAATTTAGGTGCTCACCCTGTTGTCAAACCATACTGCAGTGTGATTCCAAAGATACAATAGTACATATGATTTGAACACGATCACGGAAGACGAGGACAAACCATATCATTATGCGCGGGAGTCCATGAACATCACGGGGGGAATGGGAAGCCGCGAGTAGTGCGTGATGAATGTCTGGACGTAGAACAAAACCGTGCACTGCTGGACCTCCCGGAATTGTTCTTCTTGCAGTTCACCCTTCGCACCCTGAATAACAGTCTCGGGACATTCGGGCCATCTCGTCAGCACGCAAGCGAAACTGCGAAGTCGCTCACGACAAGATTGCCACTCACGCCGTGGCGGCGAGTGCCAAAAGAAGTCATGATCCTTGGTAGCGAGAGGGGCGGCCACAGTCGCTGCAGACGAAGGTGGGCCCCACACTTCCGAGACTGCCAATTCCCGTTCCCAACGGTGTATCTCCTCCCAAGATTCCTTGTGGACGAGTAGAGAGTCGAGTGCGACCAGTTCCGCGTGGAAGTTGATCTCGTGTGACTCCCATAGAAGAGCCAGGCGGACGTTAGGATTTGCCGATATTGTGCCCAATTCGACGTTCATGGCCTGGAACATGACATGTCCATGCTCGTCGTACGAATCCATGTGGGCGACCTTATGAAACAAGGCCCCGATCGTGTTGCGTTCCTCGAGATGTCGTTTCGCACGACGCGCATCAGAACCCTGTCCACCCGCTCGGATACTAGCCTGCGGGAGATAATCGCCCCACAGCGCAGCACGCCATTCACTGATGCTCAGGGCACGGTTGTCCATACTGACGTCGAAGAGGCGGGTCCGACAGAAGTCACGAATGCGAACAAGGTTGTGCAAGTACCGGTTGACCTTCGTGTCCTCGCGGGCGCGACCAGGATGGGTACACCCTTTAGGGAGTACAGATTTGTTGGTAACTGTGTCAAGCAGGAAAGGAGGTGGATAGAAGTAAAGGGCGGAATTCGTCGTCTGGGGAACAGGGCTGCACGCGCGAAGGGCATCCTCCCAGACCTGAGGGAGATCCAAGAACGGGGAAAGTAGGAGATAGCGCGACGGGTGTGTGGTCTCGCCGCCGGACGCCGGGGGAGGCCGCTGCCCCAAAGTAGAATGAGCCGCCGAGGGTGCTCCGCTAGGCGCTAAACGCAGCTCAGCTGCAACCCGACGCTTTTGACGACGCGACAACTTGGTACTTTCCTCGACCTTCGAAGCTGGTCGCATGTTAAGGTGAGCACTACCAATGGTACTCCTTTCCATCCGCGGACGTTTCGATGAAGGTGCCTCGCCCAGAGTACAATCAGGGCCCACTACTACGAGCTTGAGCGGAGAGAGATGAGAACCTGCGATGTGTTTCGACACGGACATGACCATATTATTGACCCAGTTGCCGGTCAGGTTAGTGACCCCTGCCAGTGCGCCCGCGCGGTGAAGGATAGGAGGGTCGCATTCTTTATCAGAGAGCTCGTACGGTAGGGCTGATTCCTCAACGACATTCCAGACGACGAGGGAAATGGTCAGAGGCTGCAACACCCAGTAGGGTAGTCCTACCCGATGCCACGTCTGCGTGGCCGCGCCTTCCCGGAGGAAACCCCCGACGACATCCAAGACGTCATGACTGTAATCCATAGGACTTGCCAGGCGAGGAAGCACGACTGTCAGGTGAGTCTTCATGCCCCAGAGTTCCAGGCAGATGCGCTGAATGTGCGCGGCGACAGCGATAGATCGACTGGACACTGCAGGTAAGTAGTACATGCGGTCTACCACCTGACGCAAGAGCATGGCCAGGAAGACGTAGTGTCGGTGAGGATGATCATCGTCGCTGGTCAGAGAGTCGACCCAGGCAAGCGCGCTGGCTGCTGCGAGACGCAGCTCTTCGCGTACTTCTTCCCGTATAAGCCCTAGCCCACGAACGGCGATTCCAGCATCCTCAGACCAATGCTCCGGGGCT
The DNA here is from genome assembly GCA_002900995.3 of Ganoderma boninense. Lineage (NCBI taxonomy): Eukaryota > Fungi > Basidiomycota > Agaricomycetes > Polyporales > Polyporaceae > Ganoderma > Ganoderma boninense. The sequence goes on from CM035309.1 coordinate 4,115,249, forward strand.
CGCAGGGTGATAAAGAGGATTTCGGGGATGTCCGGCGGCGAGGCCAAGCGCGGAATGCACGCGAGGTGTGTCATGCCTTCAATGTAGACTTGGGGATGCCGAGAGTATTCATGCACCCCCCAACGCCCGTCTGAGTATGTATGGATGATGTCGACGTCTCGGGGATATTTGGGAACATAATGTTGCGTAGGACTGGTGATGACGAATCCGCTCAGGCCTGCGTGCGACGCCGCTTTGGCCTCCCATGGCCCGCATACATCCGGCGCTAAGAGTAAGGTGAGCATGCGACGCCTTCAATTATGAGTTTCACTTACGAGACCCAACACGCGTCTTCTTCAGAACAATGGGGACCGGAGGGTCTGAACAGGGGCCAGAGGATGCACCGGCAGCGCTGCAAGCACGTTCAGTACCTGCAATATAGGGGCGTGACAGGCACACGAACCTCTCAATGGGCCTAGATGACGACACCTCTGTCTCAGTGAAATGTGGTGTGTTTCCAACAGCAGGGAGGCGATTCTTCTTGAAATTGGGAAACCTCGACGGCGCCCTGATGCCCATCTGGGTTTGGGAAGAGCTGGCCATCTGGCCACGGGGCAAGTGGGTGAATAGTACGTTAGTTTCACGATCGACGGGAAATTGAACCTGATGCTGACCCGATCTTGCCCAGGTACAGTCGAACTCCTAGCCACGCGCTCCAACCTAACGATGCTGACGAGAAGGGTCCGTTCCGGGGGGATATCGTCTTGCGACCTTGGTTACAGCTGGCGATTACGCCCTGCTTTCACCAAGGGTGTCGAGGGCCAGAGGTGGAGCACAACGGGCGATAGGCCACGTTGGCTATAGTGGATCCGAGGGCCTGACAAGGAGGACAACGTGAACGTACTCTTGGATGTAAAGTTAGTACAGGGCAATGGATTGTTATATTGCATGGGGACGTACCGTCGTGCGTGAACGAGACTCGATCCAGTCGCGAAAAGAACGAGTGTGAAAGATGTACAGATGGGATGCGTTGTGGGGGGCACACAGTCACGAAGTGGGGTAGATGGAACAGCGGCGCGAATGGGGATGAACGACGGTGGCGCCGATGTTGAAGACAGCGTCGCGGAAGCAAATGCTGCTGCATGAAGCGCTCGTGTGCATCCCGGACAACCATGGAATAGCTGACACATGATCCCTAACCCTGGCCTTCTTAGGATCCGCGGCTTGGAAGCCGGACTTGGTCTGTATAAATCGGACCCGGTTTTAAATGTTTTGTTCTGTATGCCAAGGCTTCTATACGTTCGGCCTGCCCACTCCACCGCGATCAGCTTGCCGTTCACTACGCCCTTCATAAGCGGCCGGCCCCGCGCTCTCTCCATCCCGGATAATAGCTCAGTGTCCGCATACTTGGGCCACTTGACCCGACATCTCACCGTAGATGTCTGCCCCCATGCGACGCTCTCCGCTGTCCCTGCACACACATCCCGCCGACAATCTTCCTGCCCCACCACGACAACGCTCATCACCCGTGGACAACTATTCTAGCAACGATGCAAGTTTTATGTTCCATTCGCCTACCGCTCGGTCACATTGCACCCAAGCGCGTACTCGTTATTTTTACCATTGAAGGCTAAGCTCTGTGTTCCAGATGTAGGAAGTCAATATTTGTTCGCATTCTTTACATCAAGTTCCACCGCTCACCCTCTCGAAATGGAGCCTGGCGCGCCCTTTCCATCGACTCTGAAGCCTGTCTACAGCCTGAGCCTGAACTCGCTGGCCTAAAGCTGCGAGAAGGCTTAGTTTCCAAGGTAAACTCCTGCCAGGTAATCCAGCAGTCGAGTTTACTGTTCTCCAAGAAGTCGCCGGCACCCCATGCGAAAGCCCTAGTCCTCCGATGGGGCACGACTGGACAGTTCTGCTCCTCCCTCCCACCAGACATTGCATAACCCCAGGCGATCAACGACCTGCCTAGTATTCCATCCAGTGCGTCCTATCAAAAGCACACTGCCCATCTTACGGCTAAGTCTGAATGAAATCTAGGCAGATGCTGGCTAGGCCACTACGATGTACTCGTATACGTCCTCATACCAACACACTTTGTGGGAGGACCAACGATGGGTGGGTCATGAAACGGTGTGTGAAGTCCAATGAATGGCGTCTCTGGAATTGACGGGACTGACTTGGTGCAAATAGTTCGATCGCAGCAGTCGACGGGTGATCGAGATTCAAGATCGCAACCGACGGTCAGCCGGCCGCAAGAGGGGTGGGTCTGCCAACCCACCTATTGCCACGTATCGGCGTTTGGATACATGGGTGGCCTGCCCTTTCGCTCATCTCCCTATCCGCTTGCCTTGGACGTGTAGCCCCTGGTGTTTACTATGAGCAGGGGCGCGACCGTGAAGAAGAAGATCAAACGAGTGGCCGACATTCTGGCATCAAAGCGCGTCCAGGCCACCACGAGCACCACGCCCGCAACTCCCACGAAGAAAGACTCCCGTCCATGGGAATGGCGCACACCACCTCGTACCGGGGCAGCCCAATCGTCAAAAACTGCGCTGTCCCAGCCCCTACCAGCACTTCTATCGTTCCTGTCTTCGACTTTATCCCCCCGTTCGAAATGCCCCCCTGGTGAGCCACCCATGGAACGTCCCGGGCCCGCGCTATCGCGACCTTCGTCACCTTCGGTGACTAGTCTGTGCGCTTGTGATCATCAGGGTCATGACTCAGACTCTGGGTTTGACCGGCTCGCTCCTGGCATTCCGGACAATGAGAGCGGGGAATCAGATTTAGAGGACGAGGAGGAACCCGACATTCAGGATGGAATAGATGGGAATTATCATGCGGTGAGTCCTCATGCGCTTCTTAGTACGACCCACTCTGACCTGCGAAGCCATCTGTACGTTGCGCGAAATTCATTGCTTTGGGCCACACCTCTCTGGCCACTATGCTTCTCGACGAGCGTGAAGCCCCGCCCCAAAGCGACAAATGTTCGGTCTGTTCGACCCCGATCGCGGCGAAGTCTATTCAGCATCGTACATGGTACTACTGCGACGATTGTGCGTTTCCTTTCCACCAATGCATCGACTGTCTCTATCGTTCCCACCGTCTTCTTCCCTTCCATCGCGTGCACTCGTGGGATGCAGAAATGCAATTTTGGCGTTCGGCGATGCTCGGCGAATTGGGTTATGAGTTCTGTCTTGGCCACGATGGACACCGTTGTCCTGCTGCGCTCTCAGAAGGCAGAGACTTTGTCGTCATTCACGAGCATGGGATTGCCCGCATCCCGATTGTCTTCTGCGACTGTCCTGGTGGATCTCCACCCGCAACCCAACTCATGCACGGTGGCCTTTGGCCAGCAACATGGGAGAAACCTCGCAGCGCGATCACCCTCCAGGCCTTGAAGACATTCCACAGCCTCACGCTCAACGCCCACACGAATGCCCACAACTTCATCGCTCATCTTGAGCGTCTGTCCGATAACGTCGCGCCTGACACAGTGAAGGTGAATGGTCTCCATCCAAGATACACCTTCACGCGCTGACCAATTTCAGGATCGCATTCGCGAGTTTCGAATGGCAGTTAGAACCTACTCGTTCGTGCGCGCCTGTCGCCGAGCCGGCGAGGCCCCGAGCGCGAACCTCAAGACAGGATCTCTCGCCGTCCTCTGTCCTGCCTGTCCGCAACCAGATCAAAACATGCGTCCGGGATGGGAAGCGCGCGAACCGCAGTATGCGTAGGCATGCACACAACTCAAACCCGTGCATGCTTGCTGATATGCATGACAAACAGGTACATGGACGCGCTTCACTTCTGCATTGACGGCAACTTCCATTTCAACCTCAAGCCCAAACACACGGACCCAAACGACTACCCGCTTACCAAGGGCGCCGCATATTTCGCACACGAAGACGATTTCAAACACTACATAGCCACGACGAAACCGTACCCGAATGAGGTAAGCGCCATTTGTGCAGCACCGTAACAGAAGCCTGCTGATCATACTTTGAAGCCGTCTTCATGCAGCCAGTTCGTCGCGATGGGCGCAGGGAAATACAAAGGACCCGTGTCCGGGATCATCGCTCTCGTTTGCCGCCACAACTTCGTCATGCAAGGAGGTATAGTTGACCTAACAAAGGGCGAAAAGTAAGTAACGTTCCCTGGCATCGCGCGAACACTTCGCCGCTGACCGGCAAGCAGATTCCTTTACGTGGACTTCGCTTTGGTCTCTGCCATGCAGCGATACCGCAGCCTCCACATGCTACTAGCTTCCTACGACATCAACTGTCAGTACGTCAAGAAGCTTGCTCGCCGTCTTCAAGACCAATTCTCCGCCGAGAAGGTCAAGTGTTTCAAATCTATCGACTCGGGAACACTGCCGAAACGCGTTGTCGCAGGCATAGGCAAATATCACGCGCCCATGCACACTGCCGAATGCCGTCCCTTTCACTCCCTCAACAACCTTCCCGGGGCCGGCGATACGTTTGGGGAAAACGCCGAGCAGAAATGGGCTGACATCGAGGGCATTACTCGGTCCACGAAGGAGATGGCCGCCGGACATCGGCATGACAAAGTGAACGATCAGAACAGCTATGCAAACACGAAACTGGTACACGGCATGGGTACGCAACCAATCACTAAAAATGGTACCAAGTATCTTGACCATATTCTCAGTTGACCATCTAGTCGACAAACACAATGTCGCAGTGCAGCGGCTGGCAGACGCCCGGGCATACTTGCTCTCCGTGGAAACCTCGATCACTGACCCGGCTCTCGTCGCTAAGTGGCGGAAGGAACATGACAACTGGGAGCGCGATGTTGTCGATGTGACCAACCATGGGCGCATGGAGAACCCCTTCAAAATATCCACGGGTGCATGTACGTCCGCCATATGATGCGTTGCGGACTGTGATACTGAACATCATCTTGATTCAGCTCTCACTACTAAGATGATCGCCACCCAGCTCAGCGAGGAGCATGAACGGGCGGGTGATCGACATGGCGTGTCGATAGTCGATGCAATGCAAGTTGCTCTCCGACTCGACGACACTCGGTGAGATGGAATGTAACAGTGAGTGTACTCCTCGTGCGTGCTAACAACCTCGGACAGTCTTGAGCTTAGACGCAAAATCAACGCGTCGGACGGAAGTGAGCAATCGCGCAAGGGACTCGCGTTGAAGCTCGAACACTACCGCCGCGAACTGCGCGTCTGCCGCGACGAGTTCGAAATTCTGCTCGCACCGGCCGTAGCCAAAGCAGTCCAGGACGCGCAAGCCGTAAACACATCGCTGCCTCCAACCTTCCCTCGTCGATCACCCGACGACGACCACCGAGAAGGGATCGCCATATACAGCGGTAAGGCCCCTACAGGCGATGCGCCTCAGGACGGCGCCAAGCACAAGTCTCAGTCCCGCGCTCAAAAAGCATTACGTGCCATGGCCGCTGAGCTAGAACAATCTGAACTCCAGCTTCCGTCAGCGTATCACTTATCAATTCGCAATCACGTCGGGATGAAGATGAGCGTTATGACGGAACGCAAGCTGCGCAAAGGAATCGCCAACGAGGCCCTCAACAGGTTACGACTTCATCTCACCACATATCAGGCGCTAGAACTACGCAGGAGGCAAGTCTCGGGAGTGATACAAAACACAGAGGTTGATCGCCGTATGTCTGAGAAGCGCCTTGCGACCGACCGCGCCAAACACGACTACCGCAAGAACCGGTACCTTCTCCGCGTGCTGGGAATGCCAGAAGATCACGCTACTTTCAAGGTTCTCGACGATCGACACTGCTACGCGTTCGCGATTACAGCCGCGGAACATCGACTCGGGGACAGTCACCGTCTGCCTTCATGGATATGGGGGGATTTCAGCTATGTCGCTGAAGTCCAAGGTGGCGACATTCGCAAGTTTCTCGATGACAGTGAGTCCGCTGTTGTGTTTGCATCACATTGGCTTACTGACGAGGGGGCGCAGGCCTGAAAGCACATTGGTTCCGACACAGTGCCCTCATGCGACGTTGGGAGGAAGCAGTGCACACCCGCCGAGAGGAGATGTTCTGCACGTTGGCTTCGTACCGAGCTGATCGCGAGAAGTGGACAGAAAAGGCAGATACCAGGGAGACGTCTGGATGCCTAGGCGCTGCGGCGTATGCCCGACGGTGACCTTTCTGTTACCTGCCCTGCTGCAAATGCCATGTCAACTGATCTCGGCACTGTTAGGCAAGCCTATCGCTACCAACGTCTGCTCAACAAGGCTCAAAACGCTTTCCCGAGCGTGATATTCCAGGCAAGTAGACATCTTTTCGGCAGAACATCACCACATTGACTATGCTTCCAGGAGATAGGAATGCACTCCGAGGACGCAAATGGGCCTGTACGACGGACTGCATAGCTTGCACGTAATGGCATTTGTATTGCATATAGCCTCTAATAACTTTTCTTCCGCTGACGTCACCCTTCCGAGAAGAACTTCAACGTACTGTGCATAGGGCCCAAGCACCGATTCAGCTTGCGTGGTGTCGACTGACGGACAGACAACGAACCGATACGACCATGGAGCCCATTCAACGCCAGATCACCCAGTCGGACGACGTGTCTCGCGCGCGTCTTCGGCCTCACCAGCCTGAGGTGAGCCTGACACCCTCTGACAAACCAAGACGCACACTGCACGCGATGAGCGATCGCGTGCAACTGATGTACGCAGCGCAGAAAAGAAGCAACGTCCCGAGACAGACCACGCCCGCGATTACTGTGGCCGCCACACTGATGTCAGGCCACAGCTTCATCCTAGCGCCGTTTTGAATGGCGTAAGAAAGTGACGTGCAGCTGGGAGTCAGGCTCAGGAGAATCACCGCAGTGAGCCTGTATAACGCTGAGCTGGGGCGCGCAGAAGCCCAGCGAGATGCAGACGTGCGCTGCTAACATGGGGAGCACTGACCGAAGATCTCCACCGCCTGCATAGGCTGACGCGCGAACGCAGCCGTAAACCGTTTATTTACTTCGACGTGCATGGAGCTGGGAACCATGATATGCTCAATGAAGGTGAGCTCGTTTTGCAGCTGTAACGACCGTGGCTGAGAACGGACAGGCTCCTGTGACTGCCGACCGCCTCCAGTGCCACTGGTGAAGAGAACTGATGCAGAAATGCATCAAGTTACACTCCAGCAAATGTAAACCGCCAAGAGAAAAGGCTGGAACAGTACGTAAAGCCCCATCTGAAGCTGTTTCCGATTCATAAAATGACTCACCTAATGCACTGATTCAAGTATTGCGCATACTTCAGGAGCATAAATCATTGCAGCCACCTAGACGCGATGGTGGTCGCATCCCGGGGCGATGAACCACAATCCTTTCCAAAGGTTGAGCTGGTGAGTTCCTCGCTCAACCTGCGCGGTGATAGCTGCTGTGACAACGTACCCGATATACTTCCAGTCGGCCGTACGGCGTATCAGGCCTCCAATCAGGGTGCTTGTAGCAGCTGAGAAGCTCAGGTACAAATATAAGCACTTGCATGGACCGGCGAGCGACAGGGTGTATGCGAGTCGGACGTCCCGACGTGGGCAGTCTCGAGTGCGGGAATCGTGCTCGAACCTTAACGAGCGGCTGCGACCCCCTTGCTCTCGTGCCCAAGCGTTGCTGCCACCACGCTCACACAGGTTCGACTCCCAATTCGCCCGATTTTGCAACCATGACTCCGATCATCCTCCCTCCCAAGGTGTTCCAGGTACGCCTCTTGACATCTTGATCGTCCTCTCGTTACGCTTTGATCTGGGTTAACCGCGAGACTGCAGACGTTGGCCCCGGCCATTAAGGGATACAAGGGAGTAGTAGCGCGAGAGGGTCGCTTTGAGGAGCTTGTCAAGGTGAGCTTGGGCCATCTGGTAGTGTTGCGTCGACTGAATACCCAGTGCAGGTTTTCGAGCGCTTTTGGAAGTGCGTAGTTCAACCATGCAACAGAAACGGGGTCAAGATCATGCCTCCGGAGAATCGCAACATCTGGCCGTTTGAGCGACGCGTCCTGAGGCTCTACAAGGTACGTCCTTGATTCGCGACGCCATGAGCCTGACTGAGACGCGTCTCGATCTCAAGCCCCAAAACTCACGACTAAATCGTCAAGATCTTGTCCGAGGCGCTGCCCCCTCTGTCTGATTTCCGGGTGCTGATATTTCAGCGCAGTCTTTGCAGGATCTTCCACGATGCATACGGTTGGGACCATCGTACATTCGAGCGTCGTCCTCGCCATTCCACGCTATGAGCACTCAAGGGAGCTTGCATGCAACTATGCAATTCTCGTGTACCTTCTTGCTTGTACATATCGCCACCAGGGCGTACAGACTGACCGATGCAAATACCCGGCGAGCGCTTCTCGACGCGCTCCTGGATTTTTTGGAGGATGTCATAGGATGTCATTCCCAGTGGAGGATATGAGCCTTATCTCGATCTCTTGCACCTCTCTGGTGCCTGGGCTCTGCGTGCGACATACGCGAGCATACCCACGACTCGCAGGCGAGATAGCCGATGCGTTCGCAAGAGCGGTGCCCGTCGAGGCCCATCGTTATCATCGATCTGGCTCAATTCAATGTCGGGTACGCAGTTAGGTCTATTTAGGTCCAGTTTTGGGGATAGCGGCGGTGTCGGTCGGATTGGTTCGTCGGAATAGCCGACGCTGTGGCAGGCCAATTCTCCGCGCGGCTGTGCGGAAGAGAATGCGCTCATCCACCGCGTTATCTGCCACCACACCACTTAAGTACCCTGATCTTGCGCGCAGGGTGATCATTCACTCACTGCGTGCCTCAGCTGCCCGGCCGTGCTGTCCCTCACGCAACATACATGTATTATGATATATGAAGCACCTCAAAGCCTTTGTTATGCGACGGCGGCCAGTTTAATGGGCGAGGCTTGCCGTGGGGGTGAGGGACAGCATGGAGGGCGCGATGACGAGGGCGATGGCGCATCATGATGGCGACGACGCGATGACATAGGTGACAGTGCTCGTGCCTAGCGTCTGATAGAGGATAATGTTTCGATAATGGTCTGCCGGAGGGTGGGGAGAGAGAGGTCTGCAACCCTCAAGGGGGTGGATGGCTAAAGATACCGATGCGACGTTACAAAAGTGCTGCGGAGCGAACAGAATGCGGGCAGCGAGGCGTGCCCAGGCGGCGGTGAGATGGTGGGTTGAATGCCTGTTGGGGGCCCAGGCAGAACGGTGGCCAGATAGAGCTGTGGGATGTGTTGGCGGGAGGGGCGTTGGCGGGAAGTCGGGAGGCGGGATAGACGGCGGACAAGCCGGCTGATGGGTGGTCAGGAATAACACGCTTTGATTGACAGGTTGACGCGTGGGATGGGCGCTCACGCTGTATCTGCGCCATCTGTCAGGTGTGGGGAGGGAAGAGAGGTCTGCGACCCTCGAGGCCAATTCTCCCTTCGGTCTGCATACCTCGTTGTAGGTCACTCAGAGGTGTACGTGCTTGCTCGCACCCCATTCCATCGAAGTCTACTACCTTCATCTCACGAGATTCTAGTAATATGAACGTATTCAACCCTCCATTTCGGCACGAAGAGGATTATGGAAACCGCGATTATCCTGTGCGTCTTTCCCCGGCGTGTATTTTTGAAATTTTGCCATCGTTAATCACATGCATTCTATCATAGAGTTTCTCTACGGCTCTTCAAGATTTTCTTCCAAGGGTCGATGAGGTAGATTATCTGCGTGGCTAGTTGTGTTGTTCGATACTTACTCACAGTGTGCTCAAAAAGGAGGGAGGCATTGTCCTGTACTGGTACCTTAAACCCCCGGTCCCCCATAATGAGTGCGTTGATCTCCAATTCAATCCAACTAAGAAGTTTAAAGTTTCCGCTTTAGGCGCACTGGCAGCTTCCTCGCGTTCAATGAATTTCCAGAACATCTACTCTGTCATAAAATAACCTGGACACCTCCGATCTTGGTTGAGAACCTCCCTAATCGGCGCAGTGCAGGCCATCGGGCCTGGGTCATCACAGTCAAGAAGCTGAAGGTCCACCTCGTTGCTGACAAGGAGTACAAAGAACGACATGGCTATGAGGACGATGATATACTCATCGATTTTGGGCGGAACGGTGAGAAATTTTGTGTCGACACAGGTATGAGTTGTATGTTTAGCGTTTTTATAATGAATGACCCACTGACGCCACATTCGTCAATATACAGGGCATGGTACCACGCTGCTCCCTCCAAATGCCATATCAGCCCTCGAGTTTGTGTTCGACAGCCAGAGCGGAAGACCATATTCAGCCCCAGAGTGGGTTGACTTGAGGGCATCGACAGTGGAGTTCACATTCGCCTCAGGCCCCCAGTCCATGCTGCCAGCTCAGGATATCGTCTTCGTCGACACACAAGCTCACCATTTCTTATGGGACGAACATCCGCCATGGACTTACATGGTCCTCACCGTGGGATGAAGTCATCAGGCAACGTTCG
>CM035310.1:0-42840 GCA_002900995.3 Ganoderma boninense
GAGCGTCGAGCTCGACGAGTTGGGATCTGCTTCACCGCCAGGTGTATGGGGTCCTGTCGAGTGGGGAGTCGATTCTGATGCCATAAGCAGGGAGCCGTGGAATATGATGCAGGCGAATTCGTAGAACAGACAGCCGGTGGATGGAGAGAGAATAGCGCAGGTAGACAGTACCATGCACTCCTTGCGCCCATATGTATAGCCCAACGCGCGCGAGCGGTCCGCCTCAAGCGTTCGCCCCCACGCGTCGATGCTTGTACGCCGATGTTGGCCGCTTCCCCTGGATTTCTCATGTCTCCGCCGGCGTGAGTGTCAATGCTGCTCCGCCGCTCGACAGGGCGAGAGGATCCCGGAGTGTAGCGTGAACAGATGGACATAGGTGGGAATGAGCCGATAGGGTGCCGAGCGCCGATGAGAGCGTGAGTTTGGGCGGCTTGCGCAAATGCCGGGGCGTACGTTCGCCGCGGAAAGGGAGGAAAAGAGGGGCACAAACTGCCATGGCTGTGGCCGCGACGGATGGCGACACCACGGCGGGGATTCCCGAATTTTCTTCGGAGCAAAATCGTAGAAAAAGGGATTACGGGTGGATGACTTTTCATCCGACTTTGACGGAGGTTCTTTTTGACAGACAACTACACATTTTTGGCCACTTCTTGGCGACGGAAAATTGATGAAAGGATTGCATCATTATTGATGGGACAAAACTGGCTAGATAGGGAAAGAAAAATCACCTGCTGACTGGCTTTTCGTTCAAAGAAAATCTAAACGAGAAAAGTTAAACTTTTCTTCGGGATCTGTGCCCCTCTTCGACGACAGAAAAATTAAAATCTTCTGTATCAGACCACAACACGAACACAACACGGACAATGAATTAATGACGCCCCAACCCAAACAATGCTTGCAATTGGTTTGGAGCGAGGCCATCGTAACTGCGCAGGCAGGGTTCCTTCAACCATGCACTGCTCAACAATCGATCCCCACCAAGCGCTGAGCGCTGAGCCTGTGTAGCCGGATCAAACGGGGAAATATGGCCCTCTTCAGAAACGATGGGATGAGAGGTAGCGGAAAGCCTCAGGGGACCCCGAGCGGGAGTGGGACCGCGATTTGGAGTTACGTAGACAGGGAGTGGTCAGTATATAAATCAGCCAAGAAAATCGTATCGTTCACATACGCGTGCTGAAATTGAGCAGGGGAGTCCAGCCGAAAAAGCAGCCATGGCTGACCATGTCTCGCCGCTGGACGGGGTTTGATTGGCCGGACAAGCTTCCACGACCGGTCGGGGGTCGACCTCTACTAATAGTAAGTGTGCAAAGGAGACCGGGGTCAGATGTGGCAATTGCGGGCGTATTCGGCGTCAGCTTGGAGGGTTAAGGCTGGCTTGAAGGCGAGAGGAGGAGTCCGACCTCAGTACGCGTGATAAGAGGATGGATAGACCACGAGCGGACGGAGTAGCAGAGCAGAGCAGAGCAGAGTGGGACAGAGTGGGACCCTGCGGAGCGCAGGCGTACGGATCCGGGCCGAGAGACGCCGTTCAGCGCTTGCCCTCGCTTGCCACGTCTGGCCTCTTTGCTTCGCTCGAATTTGCACCACGCCCCACCCCACCCTCCGCTTTGTCTTGATGCGTCTCCTCCAGCTCGCTCCATCCGCAATGTCCACTGGCCCGCCATCCTCAGTGCGCCCTTGCAATGACGGTCCGGCTCGATCGGCTCACCTCCCTGGAGGCGTCGGCGGGCGAGGCCTGAGCGACGATGGCGAGGACTCCGGTGACGAGCGCGCAGGTCTGCCCATACTACCACCCTCTCCTCTCTGCAACTCCGTCCATCGTGGTCCGCAAAGCACCCTGCAATGACGGCTCGGCTCGATCGGCTCACCTCCCTGGAGGCGTCGGCGGGCGAGGCCTGAGCGATGACGGCGAGGACTCCGGTGACGAGTGCGCGGGTCCGCAAGCCTGCAGGTGAGGCTCACTTCCTTCCACTCTTGGGGCCGTGTTCGTACGGGTATGCTGATCCGAATCACTTGTCCACGCTCTGCGACATCGCACGGCGGCGAAGGCTCCCAATCGTAGCCCGCCTTCGACGACAGCGACGCTCTGAGCGTCACGTCCTCGAGCTGGACGTGGCTCTCGTACGCCAAGATTCCGCTCTGGTCAACGTCGACCGCCCTCCTCTCCAGTGAGTGGTCTTTCGCCTTACTACTCCGACGACCTGTGGCTCAGATCTCTTCCTCTCCCTGCCGCGTTCGTCAGGTGGTCCTCGTCTCCCCATCTCCATCCTCATCCGCCTGCCCCCGCTCCTATCTGCTTCGCGGTGTTGCTTTGCCCATGGATGAAGTTGGATATGAACTTTTTCTCTGCATATGTATCACTTTCCTCGTATCTTCTCTTCCTCGGCTACACGTTATATTGGCGAAGCCTGCGTAATTAACGCAGGCTATCCTCCACTTCCACCCTAAGATGCGGATTAGGAACCCTAAAGGGTGACCCCAACGGCTGTAGATGATATGACGTGACACAGCCTTCTTCGCCTCGCCCGCATTCCGTAGTCTTGGGCGGGACGGTCAACGGACGTGTTCTCATTGAGGCTGGTCTGCCGCGCGGTAAAATCCATGCCATGGATTGTTTCTTGTTGTAGACTGCATTGTTGCCACATTGCCAATTGGTGGTACTGACTGTATCCAGTCATGCCGGCTGGCACCGTCTTATCAATCACGTCCACGTTCTTTGTGATGACATTTGCGGCTGGAACGTTGTCTGTCATCTCTTCCCCTGCATCACTTGCTCGAGCCGGCTTGCAAACTTTCCTCGTTGTAACGATTTGCGTGGTTCACGTTCTAAGCACGTCGGCCACGTTTCCGAGGATTCCCTGAGGATAGGTGGTCGAAATGCTTTGGGAGAGAACCACAAAGGAGTGGTTTAGCCTGCCACTGTACGCTGCACGAGGCGTGGGGGCCGCTGCAATACAAAGACCATTGAGTCTGAGATGAAGAGGGAACCGTCCCAATAAAAAGCCTCACACTTGAACCCGCAGGGATCGCAACGCCACCTCTTGAAGGAATCTAAGATGCCTTCTCGTTCTCCTCGTTCACGTCGTTCTAACGCTGTCGCGTTTCCCACCCTGCCTCCCATTCTGAAGCTGTCTCATGATACAGTCGCGCTGGTACGTTTGCCCTTATCAATTCATCTATGCATGTACTCGGGATAGTGTTCGCTGATACGATCCCTAGATTTGCGATTTACTCCTCCCGAAGGACGTCTTGAGCCTCTACAGGAGCTGCAAAGCTGCCCACTCGTTTCTCAAGCAGGATTCGTCGAGACGCCTGTGGAGGGCCGCTCGCGTGAACGTCCCAGGCCTACCAGACTGTCCCGAGTGGCTTGGTGAAGCGCAATATGCTTCGCTGTGCTTCGAGGATTTCTGCTTCCGATGCCTGACGGTAGACGCATACACTCGGAGCCCCATATGGCCATTCGGTGTCCGTTATTGTTTACCGTGCAGAGGTGTTATGTGAGTTTCATGTCGTTTGTTAGCCAACCTAGCTTCGGAAACTCATCATGTGCAGGTTGACGCCAACTCCGTTCGAAGATTTTCCTGCCCCTGCTAGCGGCGCTTTGGGGCGCTACAAATCTCCCTCCGAAATCCTACCGGGCCTCCTGACGACTTCTAAGGGTAGGGGAGGTCAGTACAGACAACCGTGGTCCATTCCCGCAGCGCATCACTTATTCCATTGCAGCACCTCCCTCCGAACAGATTCCCTTCTTCTACATTCCGGCCGTTAAGTCGCTTCGCAACATAGTCATCGCGCTCGTGTATCCACCCGATGACGCTGCCATGAACGTCGACGCCGACATGGAGGCGTCTGTTCTCGCCGTCCTGCAGGAGACCAGAGCTGATACGAAGGCTCGTTTGGAGGTTTGTTCATCCTCCGTAACAATTTGATCTCCTTGCTGACGGCTTTCTACCCCAGTTCGCTCAAATATGCAAATCGTGGCACACTCAGTGGACGGCTGAGTTGGAGAGGGCCGCCAAGGCCGTGAGGTCGCAACGGCAGCGGGAGTGAGTCGACCTGTTTTTAAAAACAAGGACCTGTGTTCTTAACCTGTCGCGCAGCATTTTACACAAGCTACAAGCCTTGGGATACGGAAACGAGGTGCGCGACCTCGGTCCACGCTACGAGGGAATTTCTGGGGAGGTTCGAACACTTGTGGATGAAGCCCGCCCCCTCAGTGATCGTGGTTAGTACCCTGTTTATATGTTGCTCCTCAGGACATCGATGCTGACAACGGAGGTCGACTGCCAGAGTGGAACGTCATTCGTCCTGCATTCATCGCCTTTATGGAAGAAAGGCGGGAATTGGCCGCTCGAGTCAGCTACGTCCGTCTAATCCGGTCTCGGTTGCGAGTCCTGAAGTACAGCCTTTTCGAATACCTCCACGAGGGGCGAAAGATGGCCAAGCGAGTCCATGGAGCGCGGGCGTTCCCCTCAATGTTGGATCTTCTCGACATCGAAGAGGCAGCTTATCTCGTCAAGCTCCCAGACGGTGCAGTTCTTCTACCCAAGCTGTGGGCCGCACGCCTTCCTACCCTCGTTGACGCTTGGGCGAAAGGCAGAGAGGAGGTTTTGCTCTCTTTGCTTTACGGAACCGACGCTTCCTCGTCCTCCACGCACATCGTTTCATTCGCTCCCGCCCACACCGCTATCACTACCCGCTCCGCAGTGCTGCCATGCTCATCCCCTCTTTCGCATCCTGCCGCCCTGTTCTGGTGTGGCGATTGTATGAACCTAGTTCCGGGGATTGTCGCCATCTCCCATACATGCTGCTATGGGCGCGCCGGCGCGGACGGCCGAGCCATCCTGAGATATCTCAGTCCCTCCGTAGACGGCCGTTTCTCTGAGGTGGTGGCTACTACTCGCTCGGAGGAATGTCTCTACAAGAAGACGGTCATCGCATGCTGCGAAGGCATTCTGCCTTGGTCTCATGAGCATCTGCAAGGATGCGTTCCTGCCGCTCGTGCGGTACTCAAGGCCTGTGGCTTTGAGCTGCAAGACCTCCCAAGAGCTCTCCAACAGATCAATGGCGTTCGCATCGCGTGCAAGATGTGTTGCCGTCCTGGTCAGTGTGTACTGGCCATGACTTGGTTGAGAGCTGTGAGTCCTCGTCGCTTCTTAGGTACTACGTCCAGACCTGACGCCTTCTAGATCAGACATGCATTCGAGGCCCACGGCGGCCAAGAAGGCTCGTGGGTTAGATTGCCTCCTCAATTCGAGGACAAGATAAGGCGTGTCGAGTACACTTCGAGAAAGTCGTATTCCAGTGAGGTGGAGGCCGGCGGGCGATGGGAATGTTCTCGCTGCGCTTGGGATCAACCCGAAGCCGGCCTCGCGTACACTTGGCCACAGCTCGTGGACCACTTCCGCAAATCGTACGTCGTTTCGCCGCTCTTGTTGTATTGGACACTAATCATGGACATTGGTCAGGCATCCCGTCACTAATCTGAGCTCGATGTGGTACCGTTCCTCAGCGGATTCTCCTCCGTTCATGTATCCTGCGGTGCTTTGCATTCAGCGCGGAGCGGAGGGTAACTTCGACTCGGAGGAGGACGTCACGCAGTCGTTCCCTCGGAAGCACCTTGTTACCTCTATGAAGCTTTCGGCGGATATTTGGGCCCGCCTCGGGATGTAGTATTGAGAGTTGCTGCTTGAACCTTCATGTACGATGTACGATGTACGATTACGGTGGTCATAGAGCTTAGAACGGGGGCGTAATTATATTTTTCGTTGGACGTTCCCACTTACTTAGGCTGATGCCATCGGGGACTGCTTACGTCACGTATGCCCCGCCGCGGGCCGTACAAACGTCGCAATCAAGGGGTCGGCATTCCAGACGTGGAGCGCTGCACTCTGCTTTGTTCTTGCAACTCCGCTTTGCCCTCCTTGACTTCGGTTGCTTTGACTCGTCGGGAATGTTCTCCCAGATGAGGCCGCCGCTCTGCCCCATTCCTTCCTCCTTCCTCCTACTCAACCCATGAGCGTTGAACGCGGCGCTGTCGTCTGGCCGACAGTTTTCGGCATCGCAGTATCGATTGTGCTGGGGATCGTACTGATCGTTCGCAACAAGGCTTCCAGGACCTGTAGAGCCGACTCCGTACAGTACATCTTCACGGCGACTGTAAAAGCAAGAACTCCCGGTGTCACGTACTTGGACTTTCCCGCACCGCTGCCACCGAACCACGACCGCGAGGCTATTGGTTATGGGCCAACGATCTTGAGGACGTTTGGAAGGACCTTGAGCAGGTTGCGTCTCAGGTACGTGTGCAATTTTCAACACATCGCCCACTGACCGACCTCCTGCGAAGTGAGATGGTGGATGTCAAGGCTGACTCAGGCAGTTCGGCCTCCAGCGCCGCTCGACAATGCTGTGGTGCTCGTGCTACCACGCTTCAAATCACGCCGCTCCACGACGGGTCCGATCCACCCGAGGTCTCAACGTTGCGCGAGTCTGGGCTCCCCACCCCCAACCATCCACACGATATGTCCATTCTGAACTCTCTTCCAGGCCCGAGGGTCGTGCGTCGCGAACCGACACCCGAGCCGAGCACCTCCCATAGCACATCGTCTCTCGCCCCAGCTACCGTCTCTCCCCAGCCGATGCCTGTCCCCAGTGCCTTACGTCATGGACCGACACCCGGACCGAGCACCTCCCATCGCTCATCGTCTCTCGCCCCAGCTATCATCTCTCCCCAGTCGATGCCTGTCCCCAATACCTTACATCATGAACCCACCCCCGGACCGAGCAACCTCCATCGCGAGCCAGCTCTTGCTTCAGATGACGTTCGTCGCCGTCCCATGCCCGGCCTAAGCGAGAAGATATCGAACACATCTCCAGTGACCATATCCTCAGATTCCGACAGCGAACTCTCCAACCCGTGCTCGATCAGTCACTCTACGCCCTGCGACGTTAGTGGTTTTGTACACATGCAATCTCTTCTAGCTAACGTTTCGATTAGGTCCTGCCCCAAATCGTGCGAAACAAGCGGTTTTCGGGCAAGGTTGGGGATGGCCCAGACGCTGTTAGGGTTATGATGTACTGGTGGGAGACAACCTCCCCGGAACGCATCCTGGCACCACCCGACTTGTCGCGCCGTCAAGAGCTTCGACTTGGCGACTTGTTTCTGCATAGGCACGATGAGGGAATCCAGATATGGATCTGGACCGAAGGAAGGGACAGAGACTCGCGGCTTTGGAAGAAGATTCCTGTGGGTTATGTGCGAGTGGATGGCCGAATCTTAGCGTTCACGGAAATCAACAAGCAGCCGTCTTGGTTGGATCCTGAATGGCACTCCGCTCGTCGCAGGCAACGTGAGTCGAGGTATCTTGTATGCCTCCGTCGGTCTCTCAATATCTTCGGACAGGTCGGCTTTGATTGATCCTCAAGGCATCATTCTTCGTTCGGTTTTTCATTAACATAATATATATGTCTTTCCGCTTATTGGAGTGCGGCCCTTGCACTGAGTGTTTTGTCGCGAAGGAAGGCGATTGTGATAACGACGTGCGCAGTCGCTTGGCCGCCCCTTGAACAAACTCGTTCCAAGCCGTGGGGTTTCCCTTTGATTGCTCTTGCATTATTTTCGTTTATGAAAGGGTTTGATTATACTGTACGTGTCCCCCTTATTAACGGGCTTCTTAGAGAACTCCAGCCCCACAACACATTGCTCGTCGTCGTTGCCTCTAGCCTCGTAAACCACGCCGTCTAGGGTTTCCAGCAATATTCGTGGGCCATCGCCAAATATGCTGGATTCTGATGACCCGCCTCTTGATCGGGGCTCCTCTCCACACACTGATGGGACGCAGATGGAGGAGCTCAAATCCATGCAAGAAGCGCTGGGTAGAGCGGTCCGCAACCAGTCAGTCGTCATCGTGGCTACACATTTGAGAAGTCTTGGCAACTGAATCACGCACAGGAACCTGGATGTCTCACGAAAATGTGCCTACTGGGAGACGGAAGTTGCCTCAGCCCTTCAAGGGCTTGAAGACGTGGAGTCAATTACCGAGACCTTACACCGGGCAATACTTGAACTTAAACGACACCAAGTACGTCTCGTTGTGTTCGACGTCTACTGAAAACTGATTGTTTCGCCAAGGATGTACAATCTGACAAGCAGAAACAGCTTGAAGACGAGAGCGCGAGGCTCCGCACTTTTATCGAGGACAGTTTAAATGAGGTCAAAGGCCCCCGTACTGACAGTTCTGGTAGGGACAGCCTGACTTTCACCTACTCGTGCCTGCCGTGTAGACTCAGTGTTTTCTCGCAGTATCTCTCCGGAAGGAGCGCCAAGCTGTGAAGGACTTGGATGGGCGATGCTCAGACCGCCACGACGGCGTTCAAGGCTCAGTGAAGAAAGTCGAGCGAGAAATCGCGGTCTTGCGTGGGCAGCTACAGAACAATCGGCAGGCCGTGACCGACCTTTTCGCAGAGGTTGAGTCAACGCAGGAGGTAACGCATTCCTCTGTTGCCCGTCTTGCAGAGCTCGAACAGGTTGTCGACGCTCTGTGGGATTTGTTGAAAGACGTTCGGGACACCCTGCACCTCCTTTCGACGCGGAAGGAGACGCTCGCCCTAACAGGGTCTCCAACCTCTGGTGAGCAGCCCGCTGAATCGTGATCACCGTGTACGACCTTCTGAACTCTTGGACTGTAGTGTATGCTCCTTCCCCTCGTTCTCTCCAGCAGGAGATTCAGATGTCCGTCCACAGTCCCGTCGCAAAGCCCGCCAACAGTGATGTGCCGCTCACAAACCAGAAGGCCACCATCGATGAAGAAGGGTGGTGGGATTTCGAGACCAGTTCAACCCCCTCCTTTGTGGAACCGACCGCTACTGGACCAACGCCGCTCGCCGACAGAACTCTATCCTCGGAGGGGGGACGATCGAACGCAGTTTCAAGTCCCGTTGATTTTCCACCCGCCGAGTCTGAACACGTCGACCCAAGGGTGTCTCACCCCCACTCACTCCCTCAAGCGTCTCCTACCACCATTCCTATCAGTCCTCTACAAGGGACGGACACCTCGATAGGCGGTGTGCAGCAAGTTAAGCCGCCCGATGGTTCTCTCGTACAGCCCACCCCCCTCACCCCGAATGCAAATCTGGATGAGCACGCCATACCGCCTGATGTCGCAGATGCACCGCCAATGGACCGTCAAGAGGGCGACACGACGAGCGTTGCGCTGACTCCTGTGCAAGCGTCGTCGCATTTTCAGGAGGACATCCAGGCCCCTGACACGCCCCCATCAGCCTCGGTGAGATAACGCGCTCCCTTACTTGATATTTCAACGCTCGAAGTACTAACAACCGCATCATTTCGGACTAATGTATGGTATATGCTACCATTCCAGCGCATGTTATCGACAGTTTCCTCGGAACTATCATTGTCACGGGCCAGGTGGCTGTCAAGGTGGACTAATCGCCACGGCCTACTCTTCGGTGCTCTCCTTCTGGCAGTGGAGTACAGCGCTTGGATCGTGAGTTCGTCCCTCCAATTTTACCTCAGTATGGAATGCACTAAAGGTGCAAACACCGCACGCCAGATACACCATACAAATCAGGTTCGCGGATCGGCATCGTGGACCATGATCGCCTGGTCCACAATCTGCTTTGTCATCTCATCCTACCTCGCGTTCAACTTCTGGCGTGCTGATGGTATCCTTCCTGACCAAATGACATTTGACAACGGCGTCGTAGCAGAGTATCCTGTCTGGGAGTGGGCGTTGCAGAGGACTTGAAATTATATCGTAGCTGTGCAAAACCGGCAGTGCAATTGGTCACGCTGTACATATCTTGATGATCACTTTGCCCTTACCAATCATGAACGGCTGATTTAATCTGTTCAATCTTCGCAATGGACGCTCAGACATCCAAACCTCCATCATCCCTGTCTCAATCTCCGGCGAATGGAGAAGCCCTCCAAAGTGCTATGTACCTGCTCGAAGTGTCGTGGGTTTTGGAGCACTGTAGATGGCGAGGAGCGTCGTGGGCGACTGCTTCGACAGAAGACAGTCCAGCAACACAAGGAAGATGATGCTTGGGCCCGACGGATTCACGAAGATGGAGGAGAAACCGACATTTCGAGCGCCATCTTACTTGCCTCGGCGTCCGATTCCCCTTCTGCCGACCGATCTCAGTCTCTTCCTGTGCGGCACAGAGACAAGGCGACGGAAGGATCGAGCTCATCGTCTGTGAGGAACACGAACACCCCGGTAAGTCACGACCAGTATTCATTATGCGATCGCCAAATTCAGGCTCTGACGACGGCCATGCTTATGAAAGCATCTGGACTTCGACCATGGTATTAGTAGGGCTGGAAGCCACAGTCCATCTACACCCGAGGTGAGTCTTGAATTCCTATACATAGTCATACCGTTACCTTACTGGAAGCTCAGGGCGCGGGGATGTCTAATGCCTCTCAAGAGACCTCCGGCACAGGTAACCGTGACGAGGTTGCCAGCCAACCGCCTAGTGCATCCGCATCAGAGGTGCGAGAGGTCGTGTGTTCCTCATTCACACATGACTGAACCCTGAGCAGACTAGGTCTCAGGCCGTAGAAGTGGCGAAGAGTCGTCTTAAGTTGCTCTCAGATCTTCAGAGCATGGTGGACAAGATGTGTAAATCACTTCCGAATGGGACGCAGCTCACCTTCGATGTGGCGCCTACATCCCTCGAGCAGTCTGCGCCGGAACCTTCTTCGCCGGGGTTTACAACGCTCTACGCGTGGATAGAGGACCAGATACGCTACGTTTCTCAAGAATTGGTCCCGATTGGGGATCACGACATGGACCAACGCCGGCTTGCGTTACTACGGCGTCTCAAGTCGGAGGTTGACCGGCTGACACAGTTGAAGGAGACTACCTGGGCTCGCCATCTCGCAACTCACATTATCAGATCGCACCTGAGCGAATCTGACGAGAAAGGACCCAAGGTCATCGAAGTCGGTACGCCCGATCCGCCGGAGATTCCACTACATTAGATTTGCTGACTCCTCCTCGCAGAGCCACTCAAGGGGATCAGTTATGCGGCAACCTTACAACCGTACATTCTTGCCGGATTGCTTATGGCTACTGTCCTCCACTCCCTGGCGGCCACCGCTCGGCTGCCCGTTCAATACGTTCTTCAAGTTCTTCAAGTAATTCTTCACGGAGCCTTCATGTTTTGCAATTCCAGCTTCGCCAGGAAGGCGACCCTCACGCCCGAACAGCATTCGATACTCGCATCCATCCCTCTCGGCATTGATACGGTGATCGAAAATCTCGACCTGGAAGCGGATCTCATCCGGTTCGCATGCTGCCCAAGCTGCCACAGCACGTATGCTCCTGATCGCCAGAAACCTACTGATCCCTATCCACATACGTGCACAAACCAGGAGACCGACAAACCAGTCTGTGGGGCCGCGCTCGTCTACGCGCAGAGACATAGTCCAAAGCGAAAGAAGGGGCCTCCCACTATCACGTATGAACCCTTCATGGTCTTCCCTTTCCGCTCCCCGGTCTCGTGGCTTTCAGACTTTGTCAGACGCCCCGGCATCTGTACCCTCCTTCAGCACTCATGGGACCGGCAGGACTCGCCTGCTGGCACGGTTCGTGATATCCTTGACTCCGAGGCCGTCCGCGGATTTCTAGGCCCCGACGGAAAGACGCCCTTCTCTGCTCAACCCGAGGGCTCCCTCCATCTCGTCTTCAGTTTGTTCATCGACTGGTTCAACCCTTTTGGCAACAAAAAAGCAGGGAAATCCCACTCCGTCGGCGTAATCTACCTCGCTCTTCAGAACCTTCCCGATCACCTGCGTTATCGGGCTGAGAACATGTGCCTTATCGGAACCATTCCTGGGCCCCACGAACCCGAGCTCCATCAGCTCAACCACTTTCTACGACCACTGGTAGACGAATTGCTCGTGCTCTGGCATCGTGGGCTGCATCTTACCGAAACTGGGAAAAAGCAAGTCCTTCTGTTCATTCGAGCCGCTCTCATCCCTCTAGTCTGCGATGTGCCAGCTCTCCGGAAGGCAGGAGGATTCGCGGGACACATGTCGAGCCACTTCTGCTCTTTCTGTGAGCTTCCGAAGTCGAACATCAACGAGCTAGATCGAAAGAAGTGGGCGCGACATGGCAGGAGCGAACACCTGCTCTACGCCTCTCGCTGGCGGGACGCTAGGACGGAGGCTGCTCGCGACGCAGAGTTCAAGGCGCATGGGGTCCGTTGGAGTGAGCTGTTGCGGCTGGAATATTGGGATCCCACCAAATTCGCTGTCGTGGATGCGATGCATAATCTTTTCCTCGGCGAACTTCGTCATCACTGTCGAGATGTGTGGGGGATTGATATCAAGGACAAGGGCGGAGACGGCCAACAGCTGGATCCCCATACCCCAGAACAGCAGCGTATTCAGCTCGAACGTATTCGTAGCGCCTTGACGGGTGGCCATAGAAATCCTCTCGATAAGATCCGCAAAGGGTATATCATCGCTGTCGCTCAACTCAATGGTGTCCTGCCCGTGGATGGGAATCCCGCGAAGAAGGCCTACGTGGATGCGTTACTTGCCTGGGTAAACCATCCACTTCTTGTGTACAGACATGAAATAACTTATTGCTTCCATCGTTCAGGCAAAAAACAACGCGACTGTCAAGTTACCCCGTGTCCTCGAGGAACCAACCACGGACTTTGTAGCTCATGATGCTACTGGGAACATACCTAAGTCTCGAATCATTGACCGAGAGACAATCGAGCAAATACGAACCGACATCTCTGCTACTCACTTTCCGTCATGGATGGAGCGGTCCCCGAGGAATTTCGGTAGCCCCAGCCACGGGAAGCTGAAGGCTGATCAATGGCGGACCGTGTGCACGGTGAGCTTGGTCATCACCCTAGTTCGATTGTGGGGGGTTCCTGGTGCACCCGAAGAACGCAGACGTCTCCTCGAGAACTTCGTCCATCTTGTCTGTGCTGTTGATCTGGCCACCAGACGGTCCATGTTCGCAGATAGGGTCGCTCGCTTTGATCAGCACATGTCCGCCTATCTATCGTCCCTTCGTTCTTTATTCAACCACCAGCTCGTACCCAACCATCATCTATCCTTGCATCTTCACGAATTTCTCCAGCTCTTTGGCCCCGTACACGGATGGTGGACGTTTCCGTTTGAACGCTTCAATGGGCTCCTTCAACGTCTGAATACCAATTGCAGACCAGGTATGTCCAACTTCTCCCTAGTTCAAGTTGGCGAAGAATCATGCTTACCAGTACTCTTAGAACACATGCCGCTTACGTTCATGCGGTATTTCTATATCGGTGCCAACCTGCGGTGGTTTTTGACAGGCTACGAGTGGCCAAACACCAAGGACTTCAAGTCCATGGTGAACGCGTTCACAGAAGCATTCTCCAGCATCTCCAGTGGGGCGCGCCTCAGAGACTTCATGGCGTTTGGGGCTAGCGGGTGTCAGCCCTCTTTAGACAACTACAACGAAGACAAGGAGGAACGTCTTCCCCAAGCGGTATACAAGAAGCTCATCGCTCTCCTGTCCTCCACTGCCACTCCCTTCTCGTCAGCGTACGCCCCTGACCCACGCCACCCAATCCTCAATGACAGGGTCAACTACGTATCTCGCATACGACACACTGGCGTAACATTCGCCAGTCAGCGTTCCGGGATCCGCGACTCCTTCATTGTATTCGAAGACGTCATGCGGGACGGTTTGCCAGGAACCTTTCCTTGCGCTGGGAAAATCATCGATATTTTCTTGCATGTTCGTGCTGGCCACGGTGAGCCAACCGTCGAATATTTTGCTGTTATCGAGGAGTATACTCCTCTCAGCGAGCTCGATGCGACCCAAGACCCATATAGAAGATTTCCGGACCTCCAAACCCGGTTATTCTACCGTCGTACTCGCTCTTCTCCCCACGTTATTCGACTTGAGGCCATACGCGCGCACTTCGCAGCCATGTTCTATAAACCTGAGGGTATCAATGAAGAATGCGTCGTTGTGCGTTCTCTTGACAGGGTACGTGGGCGCATGCAGTGGTCCCCCAGATGAACTGACAACCCCGCCACAGAGCTAGCTACACCTCGATGACTGCGCTGCACTTCCAATTCATCGAGACGTTGGTTTCTGCTAAGCCGAGCTGCATAGAAGTTGTCGGCGCCGCCCTTGTTGGTTTGTCGGACCTCATTAAATGGACGCCAGCCGTTACTGAATACGAGACACGCTGTTAGTCTCCGTAGCCGACCATAGGCCTGATTGTAGATGACAGTCGATCTATTGCCATAACACGCTGTGTACATGATTCGGAATGTACCACTTCCGATTCCAACCGTGACCACTGACCTCACATGGCATCCACAGCAGTGGTGTCAGAGTCTTCTGTCTCGGAGTCCGACGCCCCAATCTCGTCGTTCGAGCCAATGTCCCCGTCCTCCTCATCCCCCCCATCATCCTCACCCTCCTCACTACTCGAGTCTGATAGCTGTTCGAAATAAGCATCGCCCAGATATTGGCGGCAATACATGGTGAATTTAGACGGTATGGCGTAGCCAATGGCGTCGAGATTTGCCTGGAGTTGTTGCGCCTTGGAGCGGACACGCCAGAAAATGTCCCAAAGGACGCGGTTGAAGTCCGAGAAGACGAGGGAGTCCTTGAACCGAAGGTACAACCATGTCTCACCGTGAAGTTGTTCGCTGGGTGCCCATGGCGAGAAGCGGACTTCAAGACGCCCCTGTGGATGTACCGTGAGCATGTCTCTTTTCGAACGCTCATCATTACTCACAGTATCAGAAACAATCTTCCAGGTGTCAGTGACCCTCACAGCTACGATGGTGACAGAGTACGAGTGACCCGTTATGACCATTCCGACTACGATATCATATCAAAGCGTGGCCGTACGGGAGGTAATGCAAGGAACTCACATTCTTCATGAGCGAGCTCACTGAGAAGAACGCCACCCGGCGCGAAGTAGGGGACGACATCGCGCTCATTAGAGGATGCGTAGTTGACGTTGATCACGGCGGCAAACCGAGTGATTGGGCTAGATGACGGATGAGCTACTTTTGGAGGCATGTGGGCGCGGCACACGCACTAGTTCAAAGGCACCCTGTTCATTGCGGCAGTGGAAGAGAGCCAAGGTTCGACGGAGTGGCGGCAGGATGTAATGGTGGTCAGTAGAAGAGGGATATACGTGAACACCACGTACGGCTAATGTCTGAGATGGACGTAAACGACCTTTGTCTACAGCGCGCAAAGAGCGCCAAGGCCAGGACTTCGCGGCGTCACGCGCGACGAAGAGCATCGCGTCTTGTACAGGCAAGTGTGCAGATGGAGATGGGCCATAGGAAGAGCATCCGAGCGACGCCTTGAAGCCTAATGCAAAGGTTGGAGATGCCTCCTTCGCCCACTAAGGTCCGCTGCTTCCCATCCTTCCCCGCAATCAGAGGGAATATCGAAAGACAAGATACATGCACGTACGATGAACATAAAGAAGACTCTAGACAGGCACCTCCTGGTGTACACCCCCGCTCCTCGGATGTGTGCGTCACCCATGTCCAGCTGGCGCACGACAGGAGGCCAAGGCTCCAGACACGACTGTAGTTGCCTTCCAGGGACACTCTGGAAGTGGAGGAGAGCGGATGAGGATGGAGATGGGGAGACGAGGACCACCTGACGAACGCGGCAGGGAGAGGAAGAGATCTGAGCCACAGGTCGTCGGAGTAGTAAGGCGAAAGACCACTCACTGGAGAGGAGGGCGGTCGACGTTGACCAGAGCGGAATCTTGGCGTACGAGAGCCACGTCCAGCTCGAGGACGTGACGCTCAGAGCGTCGCTGTCGTCGAAGGCGGGCTACGATTGGGAGCCTTCGCCGCCGTGCGATGTCGCAGAGCGTGGACAAGTGATTCGGATCAGCATACCCGTACGAACACGGCCACAAGAGTGGAAGGAAGTGAGCCTCACCTGCGGGCTTGCGGACCCGCGCACTCGTCACCGGAGTCCTCGCCGTCATCGCTCAGGCCTCGCCCGCCGACGCCTCCAGGGAGGTGAGCCGATCGAGCCGAGCCGTCATTGCAGGGTGCTTTGCGGACCACGATGGACGGAGTTGCAGAGAGGAGAGGGTGGTAGTATGGGCAGACCTGCGCGCTCGTCACCGGAGTCCTCGCCATCGTCGCTCAGGCCTCGCCCGCCGACGCCTCCAGGGAGGTGAGCCGATCGAGCCGGACCGTCATTGCAAGGGCGCACTGAGGATGGCGGGCCAGTGGACATTGCGGATGGAGCGAGCTGGAGGAGACGCATCAAGACAAAGCGGAGGGTGGGGTGGGGCGTGGTGCAAATTCGAGCGAAGCAAAGAGGCCAGACGTGGCAAGCGAGGGCAAGCGCTGAACGGCGTCTCTCGGCCCGGATCCGTACGCCTGCGCTCCGCAGGGTCCCACTCTGTCCCACTCTGCTCTGCTCTGCTCTGCTACTCCGTCCGCTCGTGGTCTATCCATCCTCTTATCACGCGTACTGAGGTCGGACTCCTCCTCTCGCCTTCAAGCCAGCCTTAACCCTCCAAGCTGACGCCGAATACGCCCGCAATTGCCACATCTGACCCCGGTCTCCTTTGCACACTTACTATTAGTAGAGGTCGACCCCCGACCGGTCGTGGAAGCTTGTCCGGCCAATCAAACCCCGTCCAGCGGCGAGACATGGTCAGCCATGGCTGCTTTTTCGGCTGGACTCCCCTGCTCAATTTCAGCACGCGTATGTGAACGATACGATTTTCTTGGCTGATTTATATACTGACCACTCCCTGTCTACGTAACTCCAAATCGCGGTCCCACTCCCGCTCGGGGTCCCCTGAGGCTTTCCGCTACCTCTCCCTGGCATCCGGGGTGTGCCTCCTCTTCTCGAACGGCTCATCAGCCGGGGAGTTTGAGACGTCGCTCTCCTGGAAGCCGCGCTAGAGCGTGGCTACTTCTCCTGCGCTGCATTCGTTGCACTCTTGGAGAGGTGGGCTGGAAGTGGGCGAGGTTTTGACTGGAGAATGAAGTTGACGGCTGGAACGTCCCACTTGTTTTTTTGTATATGATGATGTATCTGTGTGTCCGGACGTCATACCATGATGTCCTTAGAGTCTAGAGGTGCAGGGGCATGCGCGCCAAGCGATTACAGTTTGCGAACCGACTTCAAGCTCGCTCCATGGCTCTCAATTCGATCATGCCGGCCAAAATGGTATCCACCCCTAGCTGAATGCTATGTACATCGCTGTGATAACCAGAAGTGTGTGCAAAATAATAGCGCATGGGCTGAAAGCTTGCGCTTCGTCTCGAAGGTTGGCGCATCATCTCGAAAGTTGGATGAGGGTTTCTAGTTCTAGCTCGAGTGTGTGCCCAAGTCGGTTCCTCCGAGTCCAGCCTGTGCGTCACCCAAGCCTCCACAAATATCTCTGCCAACAAGAACATGCTGGGGAGGACGTTACGACAGAATGTATCGGCTGTGGCGGGGAAAAGACTGCAGATCTTGTACATGTGGTTGTCGTGCCGCCCTGGTCGCTCTCATCCCCGGACCCATGCTGGAACGGAGCGTTAGACCGTGCACCATGGAAAGGAGGCAGAGAGAACGCACAGTCTGCCCGACAGGACACTCCGCCCGTTTCGGCTGACAACCCGCCCGCGACGGCGTGTCCTGACGGCGGTGACCTGAGCAGAGGAATGATTGCCGTACGTACCACTCTCGAGGTTCACAAAGGCTTGCGACAAAACATGCATACTAGGCGGGAATTCAGACTGAACATCGCACCCGACAGACAACTACTGACAATTAATAATTGACACAAGCTAAGGCATAGCCGACAAGGATAGGACGGGATAACATAAAGGCTAGCGAAAGGATTGCTCCACCGATGGGAGAAGACCATGTTATGACTGGGAACCCTACAGGTCAAATTTCAGCCCACTGCAGGTTTGAATAATGGGCGACAACTTACAGAGGGCGGCTCCGGCGATGGCTCAAAATTGAAATCGAAGTCGTCGTCGATTATCTCAAGCTCTTGACGAAGGTACGCGTCGTGAGAATCGAGCCATGCTTGATCGTAACAATTGCGCCAGAGACCTATGGGAGCGATCCCATTTTCGACCGAGTCCTTGGGCAACATCCGATCCCGCGGTGGGTTGCCCCGTGTGGCGCGCTCGTGTGTTGGATTTCCGTACAGAGTGCGGTAGTCCGCGTCAAGAGCCCACCAGTAGTTGCATAGTGCCTGGCTGGCCCATTTCGGCCGGAGAATGTAGAACTGGACCGGAAACTTCTTCTTATTACCCCCTACAGGTTCATCTCCGTCCATATTGCCAGGCTCGAGGAGGAGCCACAGTCGAATGTGGCGAAGGTTGCCGCGACGGCGAACAACAACGCTACGAGCAAAGTGAATCTGGGTCGGTAATGTATGAGTATAGCAATATTGCCTTATTACCCACATGAACCCTCACCGAGCGTTTTCTAGAGTTCCTAGCAGCCTGGGCCTTGATAGTGTTCACCTTCTCCTCGGTGAGTGGTTCTATTGACTCTCGCCACTGCCTCCTACGGTAGGGCATGTGCTTGTCGAGGACGCTCCCGACCACTTCACGAGTAAGAAGATGCGGTGGGGTGGGGTTTTTAAGATATGCACCTCCCGCCACCCTGGCGAAATAGTGGTCTAGGAAGACCTGGCGGGCGATTCGGTTAGGCTTGAATTTCTTCCACGACTGCTCGAAGTCGACGAAGAAGTCCTGGGCCGTGCACTTCAACTCCCCGTCGTCGAATTGTTTGATCTGTTCGTCGGTTAACGCTGGGAATAAAACGCCGGAATGCTTCCAGTCGTCAATGCCTAGCATGCTCTGGAACAGATTCCTCACGCGGGCCTACGCGAAGGAGGTCGTGAATGCCGCATTTTGAAGAATTATTTGGGAAGGGCACGTACTCTTAGGCGAGTGTAATGCTCGTCCTCCACTATGTCTTCGTCAGTTTCTGACCCGTCGTCGTCGCCCCGCCAACGAGCCACTTTCGCTGAGACGCGCTTCTTCCTCTTTCGAGCTGCCAACGTCGGGTTATTTAGCTTACGGTCACGCACAGACTGCACCGGAGTCCGTGCACGGCGTGGGGGTCTCTCAGAGGACTTCGAGGAACTCGGAGAGCTCGACCGCGGACCGTTCAATGGCGCATTGTTCGATCGCAAGTCTAAGAGAGCTTCGAGCGTGCGCCGCCTGGCGTCAATGTTAGGGTGGGCGGGGGATGATGGACGTAATATACTCACTGCAGGTCAGAGTTTTCTTTCAGATTTGTGTTCATCGCATGCAGTTCGTTGAACAGCATCGCAACGATTCCTCCTGTCAAATTCCCGGATTGATCCCCGGACGGAGGAGCAGGGGGAGGGGCAGTTGGAGGAGTGGATGTAGGCCCCGTGGCGTCCGACAGCCTTTCCGTAGCTGCACGGCTGAACTGAGGCTTGACTCAGTCGTACATCCTGAAAAGCACCAAATGACTTGCGAATTGCTCACCCTTCCATAGGAGGGGCCACCCTGCGGTTCTCCCGACGCTGTCCCTCCAACATCGACCTGTCGGGCCTTCGGCCGGTACTGCTCAAATAACCCATTCCAGAGGCTCCGGTTTGCAGGGCTTACCTTTCCCTTGACCCTAGACGGCATTGAACAGTCCTCGGTACCGCCAAGATCCTGAAACACTGCGTCAAACAGTGATATGGAATATTAGGAGAATACTTACGAATTGACTTCCGGAAAATGGCAGAGCGGAACCAACGTTCAGCTCGTTCATGTCCGCAAACGTCTGAACGGGCTGACTCTCTGTCAAATGTGGGGCTTGCGGCACTTGAGATACAACTGGTAAAGATGGCGACGGCGCGTGATAGCTTGCACGCGGAGATGGTAGGCCACAATCCATACAGTCAGAGCTTGCATCAAACATGTGAACGTCCAGCTCTATGGCACCCCCCTCTGGTTCTGGACTTCGAGGTGGAGGGGAGGGCGGAGAGGGGGCCTCTGATCCTAGCGGCGGTTGTGGAGGATATCCAACCACCTGTGCCTCCTTTGTTGCGTGTGGGTAGGGTGCGAAGGCACCAGGGCCGGGGTGCCGTTCAAGTTCGTTGGATTCTCCAAGATGGGCCGCAGCTTCTGCAGACATAGCCCCAGTGTCGGTATGGGAGATATGCGGAGACTGTGGAGGCGGTTGTTGATCGTCCGACTGTGCCGGCGGTTGTGGAGGATATCC
Organism: Ganoderma boninense; assembly: GCA_002900995.3. Classification (NCBI taxonomy): domain Eukaryota; kingdom Fungi; phylum Basidiomycota; class Agaricomycetes; order Polyporales; family Polyporaceae; genus Ganoderma; species Ganoderma boninense. The sequence continues at coordinate 20,247 of CM035310.1, forward strand.
AACCACCTGTGCCTCCTTTGTTGCGTGTGGGTAGGGTGCGAAGGCACCAGGGCCGGGGTGCCGTTCAAGTTCGTTGGATTCTCCAAGATGGGCCGCAGCTTCTGCAGACATAGCCCCAGTGTCGGTATGGGAGATATGCGGAGACTGTGGAGGCGGTTGTTGATCGTTCGACTGTGCCGGGGGAAGTTGGGTTTGTGACGGCCCCGCGCCCTGCGGCACAACGATAAGACTAGTTGGGATCGACATGAACGCCGCTTCACTCGCAGCTATCTCGACCTGTGCAGCTTGCTTTGAGTATAGGCTGAGGACATGAAGGCGCTCCTCGTCGGTGAGGTTCACCCAAGTAACCTGGGCTTCTTCATCGCTCTGAGGAAAGCATCATAAGCTACCCCAGACTCATGCGTAAAACTATTTACATACCATAAGCTCTGGCTCTTGTCGACGCTGCTGTCGAAGACACTTGAGTAGATGAAGGACATGCGGGTTGACCGGAGGGACTCGAGTCGGCCCAGGCGGAGGGCATATCCAGCTGACGGATCTAGCCAGCTGGGACGAGCCTGCCTGGGGTGGGGGGTTGGCCGACTCAGATGACTGCAATTTCATCTGAACGAGGAGGAACATACTGTATTCGCCGTGAGCTGTTTGCCTCCTCCTTGCTGAAAGCCGGGGTAGGACGACTTGCATGTCTTCGCGCGTTCATCCCGCGCCAAACCTTGCTGGTAGGCAACCTGATCCCGAAATCCGTGGTAGCACGGGACAAATGGAAGGCCGGTAAAGTCGCACTTCACAGACTAGACCGATATAGAGTGAGTCGCATAAAATGTTAATTCCATCCCAGGTCCTCTCACCGTCTTTGGAGAACCCAATTTTCGCCCTTGCAAAGTCGGATCTTGAAATGACAGCTGAAATCTAGTCAGGACGTGATTTCTGCATCTGGATACGCGTAAACGTACTTCGTATTGAGGTGTCACCTCGAGAGGAGGAGGGTGGGACTAAAAGTCGTCAGTAGGGTAGAAATCTAGTATCGAACGCGATGTCACCCACAACCTGTCCGTCCACCCTAGCCACCTTCACATTTTCCATTTGGTGAGCAAGTTTTCCCCCCAAGGGCCGTTTCGGAGGACGTGTCCATCCAGCGGAGACCTTCGCCAGAGGCTCAGGAAGGCCCGAAGCGCTACTAGAAGGCTGCGCATGCGTGGACGTTGGATTTGGCTGCTCCGGTGTGAGCGTAGGAGAGTGGTGAGTGGGTGTACATCCCTCCATGGAGGGGGACCGCGAGGATGAGGCAGTGGAGTATGACGAGACCCCAAGTCGGGGTCGGGCACTGGAATATATAGGCTGGGTGCATCGCAGGCAATGCTATTGTAAATGTCACATCTTTTGGCAGTCAACGAAGGCAAAGAAATTTAGAGCTTAACAAAGTGACCAAAGAGTTCAGGGCGAGCTTGTAACCACGGCTTGGCCGAGCGAGGTCGAGACAATAGCCAAGTAGGAAGGCCCGTTTGCAATCGTTGCACGTCACGGCGTGACTCAGTGACAGAGTCTGCCAGGCCACACGTTTGTCGCCATCACCACCTTCGAACTCAGGAACGCTTGTTTATCGTATTGCACGGACTACGTACAGGTAAAATCCGACAAAAGGACTTTCACTAGAAAGCAGATGCGCCGTGTACACGAACTCGATACAAGCACGTCGCATCGCCGCCCCAGTTGCTAAGGACATCCAGTACAAAGACGCCAAAGAATACGCGTGCATCGACGATGAGTGGGTTAATGGCGAACGTTTGTACAGAATTCTGGGAGTAAATGTCGTAATCGAAGGTGGCCACGTTCACAAATGTGAGGCCGGCGGTGAAGTGCGGCTCCCTGCGTCCAATATGAGGTGGGACGTGCATCCCTGGGTCGTCTGGCAGGGCTTGAACAGACTCCGTGTTGCTGCCACCGTCGAGTGCCCCCCAGAGTACCATTGTTCGGGGAGCCTGGCCAATGTCCGTGGCGATTTCGATTGGGATGTGGTCAATTGTAACGTGCGTAGGGAACAACATCTTCGAGGTGCGGAAGCCGAGTTGTCCAGAATCCTGGGGGAAATTCCAGCAACTACCGACTCGCATGTCGTCCGTGATTGAGCTGTTTGGGGTACTGTCGGCGTATGGTAGGACTAGGCTATCGCCGTGAGCAATCCCAGTCAAGTCCCGAATCACTCTGCCTCCGTTGGCGTACAGCGCAAAATCGGGGCGTCCAACGGGGTCCCGAGAGAGGCGAAGGACAGCTTGATCGACATACGATTGGATGGCTGGTGGTACGTGGCTAAGGGAAGGAGATGGGTAGGACGAGCGTTCTGCCGCACGGCCGAGAGTGTAGCTGGAAAAGATGATGACCATGAGGGCGCACAGACCGGCGAAAATCGTTCGCGGATGCAAGAGGGGCTCGGCACCCTTCACAGTGTTCGTTAATCCCTGACGCGCTTCTGCAGGTACGGCCCGGTTCTGGAGCTCTACACGAGATCTGCCCACAGAATCAGTACCGAATTGGCTTGTGGAGGTTTCCTTCTCTCTCCGATCGAGGACGACTGCCAGAGACTGTCAGACCTCTGAAACTGTCTCGAAAAGCGATCGGACACCCACCATCAAACTGAGAGTTGGATTCGTAGACGAATCGACGAGGATTGAAGGGATCGCTCATGCTGTCCCGCGGAGGAGTGGCGCGAGACAACTGTTGATGACGAAGGTGAGTAGGCGCTCTTGAATGCCCACAATATCGGGCGTTTAACTTCCTTTGTTGCGACGACCTCTGCCTCTTCGACACGCGCTATGATCATCTTCAGCTTAACCCACTCGTACACCACGTCATGGCATCTCCAACCCCAGTTTCTCCTCTACGATACGAAATTCTGACGGGGTTGAGCGGGGGCCACACTGGCGGCGTGGCTGCTATCGCCTTCAGCCCTTTCGGAACCTATCTCGCCACAGCTGGCTTGGATTCACGCATCTGCATCTGGATTCTGTCTAGCCAAGGATTGCTTCACGTCGTCCGTGGCAGCAGGCCTGTCCTGTCTCTGGTCTGGATCCAGAATCAAGAGAATACACTCCTCTGCGGCACCGAAGATGGCGCCATATTGGTCCTCCGCATCTCGCCTGTAAGCGCAATATCAGCCGGTTTTGCGCTCATCTCCTTCTGAACTTCGAACAGCTCGGCCTGGAAGCTATACGCTTTTGGGCTCACAGGTTTCCAGTTGAACATTTGGCAGTGACGGGCCGCTACCTTGCCACAGGTGCCCAACCGGAGGTTGCCATCTGGAAGGGTGAACGAAAAGGTGTGTCTCCTACTTGTCTTCTACCAAGCGAACCTGCAGCCAAATTCATGACAGGCCAAATCTGGAATCGCGTCATTGAACTTCCTCAACCTCCCAAAACCTCTCAAAACGTGCATCGGGAAGTTCTCGTTACGAGCATTCACTGGACGAAGTCAAGCTCTCATTCGTCTGTACTTCTAGTGACATATATGCACCATGGCGTCCTGTAAGTCTCACTTCGCCAAATTGTTCCCTCTATTCATAACCCTCGTTAGCATTTACAATCCCAAGGACTGGAGCCTCATCCTAGCATTTCCGCTTGGCGGATTCATGTACGTCACGAGTTGGCCGGCTCACGATGCCTGACTGACCAACCTCCTGCCAATGAAGTGCCGCTGCAAGCGTTACCACGGATGGGAGCCTCCTTGCAGTCTCCAATCTGACCGGTTTCGACGTGTACGGGTTGACGACGATGGGGTCTCAGGGCAGTTATTCGCACACTGTGGGTGACATATACGCTACCCCTGTCCTCTTCGTGCATGGCGGGAACGCACTCCTTGGAGGAAGTGCTGTTGGCGAAGTTGGGCTATGGGACGTGACAACACGACGAAAGCACTTCACACTCCGCTTGCAAGGCATGTCCCCCTGATTAGTTGTGTAACCCGATCTAACCTCAACCTCAAGAAATGGACAGAGTCCTCGCCCTTGCTGTAAGTATAGAAAATCTCTACCGGCATATTTGTCACTAAAATCTTTCATAGGCTTACTACGATTCAAGGCATGATCGTTTTTTCATCGCCACTGGGATCAGTGATCCTGACGCTGAGCAGCCCGTTGTCCTTTGGAGTGCCGCAGGATGTAGGGTGAAGAGGAAGGTCCCGTGGTTGTTGTATCTCTCAACGCTCGCCCTCGTCATTGCCGTGGGCGTTGTCGTAATATTGAGGAGGGGTTCTGTTGAAGATTGGGTAAAATCACGATTGCGTGCATTGCTTTATGTAGCACGTCCCGTTTACGATTAATCCAAAACTCTGCGGAGACACAGCTTGTAGCCAGCCTGGCAGTAGATCTTGAATATCAGCCCTGAGGTGTCTCACAGCGCATTGACTGACTGAAAGGACCGCGTAGACGGTTAACCCCTTCTGCGCCACTCGCTACTAGCTGGTAGAATCATACAAAAACTAGAGTAGCGGATGATACACGGACTCGGATTTTAGCAAGACGTATCTATTCCAGAACTGATATTCGCGTGTCCCTCCGCCAACACTTCGAGATACCGTTCTCGGAACGCATCAACCGAGAGGCCTTCAAAACTGGGCCGTGATGAAGCGATGACGCGGACATGATGTACATCGAGCCTGCATCCAAATAACGTGAATATATGTCCTATTTGCCACGAACCCCACTCACAGGTGGGAGAACACGCCATGGGCTTGAGCAAAGGTCTTGTCCCGTCGTTCGCAGTCCGAATGGGGACACCGGTACCAGGGGGAGGGTGGCGCTGGCTGAGTGTCCCCCCTACAGCCCTTGTTCTTCTTGCGCCTCGAAGCATCAGCCTGGGCCGCAGACGTTTCACGACTGCGCTTCCGCTTTGCCTGAATCCTCGTAAGTAGCCGGTCCACCTGTTGGGTCCGCTGTGAACCAAGGGAAACCCAAGTGTGCCAGAGCATACTCTGGAGTTGTAGGACGTCTGGCATAGCCCGGTGGCGAAACTCTTCAGTAATGGAGCCACTAAGATCGATTCCTTCTGCACAAAGGAAGTCACATGCCACTTTCATGCACGAATGGAGGTTGCTGACCTGGAGACATGTGTCAATTAAGAAAGCGTGAGGGGAATCGGCCGCATACTTGATGTGCGCAACCAGCAGGTATGAAAATCGCGTCTCCCAGCCGTTGATGGATTTCATATGCTTGTATGTCACGTTCCGCGAGTTCGAGTCGCATTGAAAGTGTCAGGTACGTCGTTCGAGCGTGGATGGGATCCTCATCTCTGTTGTACAACCCCTTCTCATGCAGGTATGTGCGAATGGCGTCGGAATCCTCAGCCCGAAATATGTGCCACAATGCGCCTGGAACCTGGGGATTTTCAGCTGAGGAATACACCAACACGTTGACAGCGCTCGTAGCGTCGAGATGGAGTGGCGTCGAACCCCGTTCGTCGAGATCTTGAGTGGCTATGTACATTTTGGGGCCTAAAGCAAACATCAATGAAGCCCAAATGCCTGACGGTCACGTATGCACTTGCCTAAATCTGGTTTGAGAGTCGGCACATTGTGAGGCGAATCAGGCCAGTGCGCCGCCAAGTTTCGAAATCCGTTATGTCGGGTGTAAGATGGGAAGGGGACAACATCCATGAATGCGTCGAAGTGTCGTTTGGAATGTGACTCGAACGACAACGAAGGCGGCCAATCCTACCGCAAACACACATCAATAAACCCTTCTTTAAGATACAGAGGTCCGCTAACCTTGACCTTGACGGCAAACGCATGCTTTGCATCATCCTCGCAGAAGGCCTCGAAGAACTCTTTCACGGTGACGGAAACCTCTACCGGCACTGGATCAACGACCTTGATCATCTTCACGCGTACCTGACCATGCGTGTTCACAAAGTCCAGGGGAGACCACGAGCATTGCATCCTTTCGGCGACGTTTGGAACGACCACTGGGATATTGAGTGACCACAGCGACTGGAACAAGACTTCCTTTCCAGCTTGCACAGAGGGTGCTACCCGGTCGCGCTGAGCACGTACACGCAATTGATCCGTCGCATTCGTTGTAGAATGTTTACGTTCCTTGTTAGTGCTGCGGACGACCCGAACGCTCTCAAGCATGGTCTTGACTTGATCGTCCAAGGTGCGGCAGACAGGAAGGAAGTTATGACAACCCTGAAACACGAGTAAGGACAATGTATAAGATGACATATAGCCACTTCACCGACGTTTTCTATTGAAGATGTACACAACGCTTTTGTACTTCTGTCCTCATTGTGGCAAGCTGGACACATTTCGTAGCCACATGTTGCGCACATGAAGGTGGAGGAAAGAATGGATGTATTGCACGAATCTTAGAATGGTGAGTGTGCGAACAACCACGTAAAACTGCAGGGCATATACATACCACATACAACCCGACACCCCTCCTCAAGATTTTTGCGTACAAGATTTGGCAGATTCTCATGCTTCTCCATGTCCAGGAGCATTGCTTCGACCCACGGTGCAAGGTCGACCTTTCAGGCAGTCAGAATATGGCCCTGCTGGAGGCGCGACACAAACCTTGAGTTCCGTTTCAAGTAGACTTGTTGCAGCGGGATGGAACACTCTCTGGTAGCTCAGCCGTGCTACGCCATGAAGATCGCCTTCCCCTGGCATCGCTTGCAGGAATCCGATGGCATGGCTACCGTCCGAGGCTCTCTGGACAGTCCGGAAGCCTAAAACAAGTTACGTTCGCTCCCAAAAATGTAGAACAAGGTTATACGACATACCCTTAAAGCGGCATGTATCCCTATGGGATGAATGACCTGCGCAAACATAACAAGGTGGCAGCAAGACCTGAGGCCGTGTACTACGTGTCCTTGAGGCAGTGCAAACTTTCTCCTGCAACACCTTCCCGTGCATGGCTTCGGAGTGAGACAGTCCTAAGCTTGAGAGCACTTTGCGGGACGGTGAGAAGGGATTAGATGATACCAGGGGAATACCTCATCCCAACTTACCTCGAATCCAGCCTATCGACTTGAGACCCCAGAGCAGAGCACTAGCAGAGCACGGTGAAGCGGAGGAGAGGGCGGATCCGGGCCGATCGTGGGAGTGGCCTAGCAGAGGACGTTTGGCGCGTGCCACGTCCGGTTTGCTTCGCTCGAATTTGTACCACACCCCGTTAGCTTGTCGTGTCTCCTCCAGGCTCCAGCTCGCTCGATTCGCAATGCTTATGGGTCCGCCATCCTCAATGCGTCCTTGCAATGACGGTCCGGCTCGATCGGCTCACCTCCCTGGAGGCGTCGGCGGGCGAGGCCTGAGCGACGATGGCGAGGACTCCGGTGACGAGCGCGCAGGTCTGCCCATACTACCACCCTCTCCTCTCTGCAACTCCGTCCATCGTGGTCCGCAAAGCACCCTGCAATGACGGCTCGGCTCGATCGGCTCACCTCCCTGGAGGCGTCGGCGGGCGAGGCCTGAGCGATGACGGCGAGGACTCCGGTGACGAGTGCGCAGGTCCGCAAGCCCGCAGGTGAGGCTCACTTCCTTCCACTCTTGGGGCCGTGTTCGTACGGGTATGCTGATCCGAATCACTTGTCCACGCTCTGCGACATCGCACGGCGGCGAAGGCTCCCAATCGTAGCCCGCCTTCGACGACAGCGACGCTCTGAGCGTCACGTCCTCGAGCTGGACGTGGCTCTCGTACGCCAAGATTCCGCTCTGGTCAACGTCGACCGCCCTCCGCTCCACTACTTTGACGACCTGTGGCCTAGATATCTTCCTGTCTCTGCAGGCTCGGCAAGTTGCCGTCGGGCCGCGTTCGTCAGGTGGTCCTCGTCTCCCCATCTACGTCCGTCCCTAGTCACCTTCCCACTCGCAGAGAGATCTCATCACCAGGAGATCTCGGGGCCTGTCATGTAGAACTTTCTGTATGTTCAAGGTGTGTACAAGTATCTTGTCTGTCTTTCGACATTCCTTCTGATGGAAGAGGGCGCAGGAGGGGCAGGAAACTTGAGTGGGTGAAGGAGACGTCTCCAGCCTTCGCCTGAGACATCAAGGCCTCGCTCGAGTGCTCTGCCTACGGCTCATCTGCACTGTTGCCTGTATGAGACGCGGACCTTCTGGTCGCGCGCGACGTCATGGTCTTGGCGCTCTTTGCGTGGTACGGATCGCAGGACAATGCCCAAACTCTACCTCCAGTCGGCGATGCTGGGGCTTCAAGCTTCACCCAGCTTCGGAGTATTGGGAATGACCGTGGCTCTTGCGAGCCCATTCGGCCACGTTGAATGATCTACCGGGCGATGGACACTGCGTACGTCTCATTCTCTGCCTGTCAGTCTAGATTTGGGGCTGATGTCGAGCCCCATCGAATGGTGTGGGTACCTGTGCCTGGTACTCAGCGAGATTTATGAACAACTCTCCCAATGCGCATAAGGCCAGCTAGAACGCGCCGTGCCCAGCAAGACCATGCCGAGCCTCGCGCCACTGTCGCGCCAAGCGTAGGGACACGCGATTGTGAGTTGTCATGTCTGTCCCGCCTTTTCTGGGCCCCTTCCATCGATGCGCTGCCTTCCTGTTCCCCGAACCGATGCACAGAGGATGATCGCCATGTGCGAGGGACAACGAACGTGTTCAAAGTCATCATGATGGATGCAGTGGCCTGTATGCCGCTTTCTCACATGTATGTATCTATAGCGTAACTGTAATCAGACCCTCTGCCGTCCAAACCGATATGACAGTCTCTCTCATGGATGATTCGTCTCCTGGTCTTGCCTGGTCTTGGGATGCACCGAATGTGACCGTGGTCAGTCATCTAAAACTGATTGATGGCGTGCGTGGTTGTTCGTCACGGCCTTCACCTGAGACAGTAGGAGCAGGGCGTAAATGAGAAGATCAACATGACCATCTTCGTAGCCTGCACGATGGCCAGGTACACGTCGGGCAAGACCCCTGTATAAGGGCGGGGAGACTCGGGGTGTTTGCTGAGTGGTGCGTCGTGAGACCAACATGAAGCCGGTGGCTAAACGTCTGTTGAATCCTCATGCGCAAAGCAGCTGTCGCCTATATCTACTACGGCATAATGAGTCCTCCAGATGTCTGTCCTACAACCGGCCCCACTCTGTTTCCTCCGCTCCTCTCCTTCAGTCGATGCAGACTACCGTCGAGACTCCTGATGTGCACCTCCACTGGAATGTCCTCCTCCGTGCTTGCTTGAGCGTACAGTTGTTCGCGAAGTTCTGTCAAGTCTGCATCGACGACTGTCAACGCTTGGACTGTCGCGGCTATGTAGGCGGAAGCAAGTGCCCGATACCGCTGAACACTCAGCAAGACGGAAGCACGATTAGCCAGTTCGTGCACTTGGCGCCTATTCCCGCCGAGGAGAGTCCATAGTTGCCAGAAGAGCTCATCCTTGGCAAAATCCGTGTCGATGGCTTCTTGTACGGAGAGTGCGTGGATAGTCAAGAGGCGCTCTTCCAAGAGGTCAAGATCTGCCCACACCGAAGTTGCCTCTACGAGAATGGCCGCAATGGAGGCAGAAAAGCTGGCCATCGAGCTCTGGAATGTACGGAGCACGGCGGCATCCACATCGGCGTCGCCGTGGGTTGATTTTTTAACGGTGGCTTCTATGAAGTTCAAGGCATAGGCGTTGTACGCAATGATCCTAAACTTTCGTCAATAAGAGGAACCTGAGAGCGTATTGAATTTTACATACCTGTCAATGGTGCCGTGGATTTTGGACATCAAGAGCTGCAAACCACGCCCAGTGCGACGGGCATCGACGGAGAACTGGGAGAGCGCGTCGGCAAGTGGTTCCTTGGACGTCAGGTTGCTGGCTTTCACTAGGACGACGAGGTCCCGGATGGCAAGCTCCGCGTGCTTCACGTTGACTACGAGCTCCGAGTTGGTCGTTGAGCCGGCCACAAGCTCCTCGAAGGCGCGATGTTGGATTGCGAGCAGAGCAGGGAAATCAGCGCGTGCTACAGACGCTAACGGTAGAGCGTCGCAGGAAGGCACCACGAGGGGAATAAACGGGAGATTGCAGACGTTGAGAGAGCTAAGACTTGACGTTGAGCACACAATTGGCAGCTTGCAGACGTCGAAAGCCATGAGAGAGGCCTGTGCCGTTCGCCAAAGTGCGTAAAATCCGAAGGAAACGAAGGAGGCCATGAAAAGGCCTGCGAGGAACGCGGCGACAGGAAGCTTCAGGAATGCCAATACACGACCAACGATCCTGATGCTGTACAGGACGAAGACGATGCTTTTAACGAGGGTAGCGATGAACCCATGTAGCATTGCAGCAGATTGAATAGGCCACATGGCCATGACAGCTTGAAAGACGGTGCGGGTGCGTTCCACCGGTGGGAGCGCGACAACCTGTTGATTGTACCCGTGAGTATGGGTTTACGCCACACATTATGTGAGTGAGTACATACCTGGATGCGATCAGGTTGTGGCAGGTTGGAAGATGGGGGAGGGGATGACTGGTCGACAGGAGCCCCAGCGTGAGCCATGATATCGCTTGCGAGTGAACCGGGATCTGAAGGGAACCTCAGCGTGTTAATGGTGAAGACCAGATGCTGGAGAGTGATATGGAAGGTGAGGGAGGCGATGAATGGTCGAGAGGAACCCCGACGTAAGCCTATATATGGCTTCGCAGTTGACCGGCGTCTGAGGAGAATCTCAGCATGCCAACGACGAAGACCTGATGCTGGAGAGGACGATATCCCAGCGATATACAATCAAGCTATAACCATCCGAATGGCTGGATTGCAATCCGCAATGGGATACTAGAAAGCCATACATAGCGACCCAAAGGGGCCGTTTCGTAGCTCACAATGTCGCCTAGCGATCTCCGTCAAAGTAACTTGTTTCATTCAATGCAGAGGCTATCAAGCCCGGCCGATGACGCACATGAGCACACCACTAAGAGCTTGATTGAGTCTTCACATGAATCATCTATTGTACATCGACGAAAACAAGATGTCGATGATGACAGAGCGCTTTTGCTTCACCACGTGCAAAATTCCGACTGAGCTAATTGAAAATCGCCGCTCCTGTTAACTAAGAAGTCAGTGTTTAGTATAGCCAACGACAATAAGAAACCTACTGCTAGTCAAGACGAGAGATAGCGTGAGCCGAAAGAAAGGATAGCAGCGGGACCAAGCTGAGGCAGCGGCGGCTCGGCTTGGGTTTCGCCCACCTCCCCAGCCTGGGTAGAACTACTAACGGAAGCCTCCGGAGTGGACGTAGCATCTGCGCCAGCGACAGCAGACGTCTCCTCCTGGCAAACGTCCATGAGACAGTCAATGATCCTAAGGCGATGACACAAGGCTTGGGCCTTTGCCTCGCAGATCGCTCGCACGCATTCGGCGAAGTCAAGGGGGTCAGGAACTTCGATGACATAGGACTTCCACTCCCCGTTTGGAACGGGTGAGCTTGCGGCGATCTGGACAACGCCAAGGAGCTAGAAAGTCAAACGCCACCGGTTGAGCCATCGAATACCATAAAAACAATGCAGCAATGAGAAGGAAGACAACAGAACATAGAACGTACCTCGTTCGCTTCGAACCAGAACGTATGGTCGATCAAGATCGTAAACTCCGGCACCGGTGCGCTGCCGCGGCCGATTGAAGAGGCGACAAAGCCCCCTGAAAGACTCAAGGTCATCACCGTGCCTCTTCAGAGAAAGAAACCGACTCACACTGTGCAAAAGCCACCTCCACGATCATGATACGCATGGTCATCCAATCCTCGTCGGCATGGGGACCATGTCCGGACGCGAGTCGAGCTCCTGTGGTAGAGAATGCAGTGCATGGAAGGGCGCTGTGATGGTGGACAATGGGGCGTGAAATAGGGGGCAACAAGCAAGCGTTATAATACATACCGAGAAGCGACGACGGTGGAGGAGGGAATGCCGGTGGAGGAGGGAATGTCGGTGGAGGAGGGAATGTCGGTGGAGGAGGGAATGTCGGTGGAGGAGGGAATATCGGTGGTGGAAGCCATGTCGGTAGTGGAAGCCATGTCGGTGGTGGAAGCCATGTCGGTGGCGAGAGTAGAACAAACGGGGGTAACAACGAGGGTAGCCGTTGAACCATCGCAGCAAGGCGGGCTTTATGTCGTCTCGAGCGCGCCCGGGGTTGCACATGGCAGAATATGGGGACAAAGCATAGCAGAGCACCGAGACAAAGCACCAGAAAAGTGGTCAGCCTCGAGACGTGGAGAACGAGGCAAAGCAAAGCAAAGCCAATCGAGGCGGATTCAGAGCGCCAGGGAGGGCCGCGCGGCGCGTTCGGATCTCGATCAGTACAAGTACAAACAAACAAGTCGAAGGGAAGTCAGCAATCACAGTCACGTCTGGTCACACTCGGTCACAAGGTAACAAAGTTCATTGAAGCAGGAGCTTCAATGAACTTCTAAGGTAGCTTCCTTTCTCCTTCGTCCTTCACACTGCTGCTTCCCGCACCTTTACTCACAATTGACCTTATACTGTTGTATAGCTGGACGAATAGTCACATTGTTTAACATTGCAACAAATTTGGCATCAATCAGTCCTCGTATCTCCACGGAGTCGCTCAGGCGTGTCTGATTTAGCGCAAGGGAGAACATCGTCGTTTGTTTCCTTCAAGGTGAGTGCTATATCATCCCGGTCCGACAAACCCTCTCATCTACCTCCCCTTCCCTCTGAACCATTTGACTGTATGTTGACCCTCGTCGTTCTCCTCGTTCTCTATCTCTGCCTCCCCGGCTTCCTAGAGAGGTTTCGTCCTCCCCCTCGTCCTCCGGCTCGTCCTCCGGCTCGTCCTCCGGCTCGTAATCTTCCCGAACGCGAGTCCTTGGCCGATCCACAAGGATTGAGCCATGCTGGTCATGGCCCTGAGCCTTATCGGGCGCACCCGAGCAATGATACACGGTACGTTGCCACTATCCTCATGTAACGACACACTCTCATTAAGCACTCCTGTTTTGCACTTAAGCCCTGCGCCGGTCGCCATCCCCACAAACCGAGAGAGACCTTCTTCTTGCCGTGCCTCTGCTCCATCGACTTCCGATAACAGTCGGTCTCGCGGAAAACGTCAAGTGTCAACTCCACAACCGGTCATAGTGTCTGGCGACGCCAACCCCCCGCCACCACGGCTGCTTCCAGGGTCTCTCTCTCATCCCCCGGCCAGTCTTTCGTCGAGAGGTTTTCGGGCTTGAAGGTGAATACCACGGATCCCCGCCTCGCCTCACCTGTCAGAGTCTCTCGCGTTGGTCCGACTACTCGCCCTGCTCGCACCCTTTCTTTGTCTCCCCTGACGACTCCCCCTTCCTCCCCCCCGCCGTCTCCGTCTCCGTCTCCGTCTCCGTCTCCTTGCAAGACACCGATTCCATCCCAGTCAAAGTTTCGCGGTCACCCTCTTGCCAGTGGGAGTGGTGTTGTGAGCAACCGTTCTCATCCTGGCATGACGATCGGTACTTACCTTTGCTGAACAGGATTTTTCATTGTACAAGAAGAAGATTCGCGCTCTGACGAAGTCCCCTCGGAAGCCGCCCTCCAAGTCTGCTGGGAAGTTGCGCGCTGAGCTCGCCACCGACGTTACTACCATCACGACCTGGTTCTACAAGCTTTCAGCCAATATCGAACTGCTTGCCAGCCCCCCGGACCTCACTGGTCATCCGGAGCGCCTGTCTCTGGGCGACATTTACTTTGACCGCGTTGGAGACGCTTACCGGCTGTGGCTTTGGTCCTTGGATGAGTCCCGTGCAACGTACTGGAAGCCAGTTCCGTTTGGTTACCAACGGGGCGACGGTAAGCATTTGATCGTGACGCGGAAGAATCACCTCCTGTCATGGGTTACCCCTTCGTACTACAAACAAATTGGAAGTAACGGTGAGTACAAACATATTTTCATTTACGCGCAGCGCCTTATTGCAGCTACACAGATGGTTCCTCCATCGGCGAGGGCGAGGGCGAGGATTAATCTCACTCTACCTGTGCGTACCTGCTCTCTGCTGATGGCGGTACCGCACATCTCGGTATAAAACGGTCTCGGTCATAGCGCTGTTGGAACCTTCCCTCCACCTTACCATACAACCCTTTAGTCCTCGCCTCCTCTTCTCCCCTGTGCACGTACCTGATTCCCTTTCGTGATCTTTAGAACATCTCATGAAGTCGTTTCTTCCTTCCCTCTGATCGCCCAGTCTCTCCTTCCCTGATACCATGCAATTATATTCGCCATTAGACAGCGATTTCTGAGCGCACGCTGACAGTCTGCATACGTAGTGCAGTGTGATAAGGTGGTCTCGATCATACCCACTTGCTAACTGGAATAAGGAGAGGACAAGCGGACGGAGTAGCAGAGCAGAGCAGAGCAGAGTGGGACCCTGCGGAGCGCAGGCGTACGGATCCGGGCCGAGAGACGCCGTTCAGCGCTTGCCCTCGCTTGCCACGTCTGGCCTCTTTGCTTCGCTCGAATTTGCACCACGCCCCACCCCACCCTCCGCTTTGTCTTGATGCGTCTCCTCCAGCTCGCTCCATCCGCAATGTCCACTGGCCCGCCATCCTCAGTGCGCCCTTGCAATGACGGTCCGGCTCGATCGGCTCACCTCCCTGGAGGCGTCGGCGGGCGAGGCCTGAGCGACGATGGCGAGGACTCCGGTGACGAGCGCGCAGGTCTGCCCATACTACCACCCTCTCCTCTCTGCAACTCCGTCCATCGTGGTCCGCAAAGCACCCTGCAATGACGGCTCGGCTCGATCGGCTCACCTCCCTGGAGGCGTCGGCGGGCGAGGCCTGAGCGATGACGGCGAGGACTCCGGTGACGAGTGCGCGGGTCCGCAAGCCCGCAGGTGAGGCTCACTTCCTTCCACTCTTGTGGCCGTGTTCGTACGGGTATGCTGATCCGAATCACTTGTCCACGCTCTGCGACATCGCACGGCGGCGAAGGCTCCCAATCGTAGCCCGCCTTCGACGACAGCGATGCTCTGAGCGTCACGTCCTCGAGCTGGACGTGGCTCTCGTACGCCAAGATTCCGCTCTGGTCAACGTCGACCGCCCTCCGCTCCACTACTTTGACGACCTGTGGCCTAGATATCTTCCTCTCCTCGCCCTGCATGGTCGGCGAGTTATTGTTGGGCCGCCTTCGTCAAGGCGGCCTTTCCTTAGGCAGTTGGACTGCCATCCGGCGAATTTGTGATAATTGGTTCGTCCAATATCCCTCCGCACCGCATTTCCCCATGTCCTTCGCTTTAGTCCTCCGTGCCCTCATCCGCTGCTCCTTTCTATGCTCCATCCTGACACTTATTGGCACTGTCCAGTTTTGTGGCTTACCTGTGCCGTTGGATGTGCCACTGTTCAACGTGAGACACTCAATTCACCGTCGTCGTCCGCTGTCTTCGCAGCGCTTCACCTCCCTACGCTTTGTTGCATGCTTAATGTCACTGTTGGTGCTGCGAGTGGAGTCCCACCTTTATCTCGGCGGTTTCCTTTTGGATGTGGTCATCAAACATGCGGACCACCGCTGAGCTGCTTGTCTTCCGCACGCCAACGCCGGGGGAGCGTGTGTGTCAGGGGGATAGATTTCGGATCATATTAGAAGCATGGAGCACGGAGTGAAATGGGTCC
The DNA here is from genome assembly GCA_002900995.3 of Ganoderma boninense. Classification (NCBI taxonomy): domain Eukaryota; kingdom Fungi; phylum Basidiomycota; class Agaricomycetes; order Polyporales; family Polyporaceae; genus Ganoderma; species Ganoderma boninense. The sequence goes on from CM035310.1 coordinate 35,833, forward strand.
CAGTAAGATGCGCATGGACTGGAGCGATGACGGGGGACGATGGTCTCATCTTCGCCGTTTTCCCCTCCCCGTTTATGCTTTCGTAACTGCCCAGGTAGTAGTCATTCTATCGTTACCATACTGCATGCAGATCAAAGACCTTTCCTAGTTGCCATTCATGCCAGAAAACCCTCAGGGCAGAATCGAAAACTGATGCAAAAGTTTAACTTTTCTCGTTCAGATATTCTTTGAACGAAAAGCCAGTCAGCACGTGATTTTCTTTCTATACGTAGCCAGTTTTGTCCCATCAAAAATGACGCAATCCTTTCATAAATTTTTCGTCGCCAAGAAGTGGCCAAAAGTGTGTAGTTTTCTTTCAAAAAGAACCCCCGTCAAAGTCGGATGAAAAGTCATCCACCCGTAATCCCTTTTTCGACGATTTTGCTCCGAAGAAAATTCGGGAATCCCCGCCGTGCACAGAACGGACTCCGTCAGCGCATGCAGCCAGGCGCGCAACTGACGCCTTGGACGACTTGTTCGGCGAATCGGAATCGGTCATTGGACCCGACCGTGCTGCCCTTCGGCATGATCAACACGACACGCATACGAAAAGAATCGGAAGCGCGGGTTCACGATAAGGTTCCGGAATCCAGAGGGGTCACACAGAGCCTGTATTAATCCTTGCTCGTTTGAGAACAGGCGGGGTTGCGACAGCGAGGGGTTCCAAGCCGATCGGCCCATTGTGAGAGCAAGACCGTAGATAACGTGGATTCTGTGAGATACGGTTCAGGCTTGGCTGAGGTTTTTTATCCACAGAGAGTGATGAAACGACGTCTCACCGTGTGCCATAGCAGTACTGCTGACCTGGACCCATGAGTTGGGTCGGTCGTCGCAAGCGGTCATGGAAGTCCGACGAAGATATGTGACAGTGAAGCCATCGAGGCCCGTCCAGACATCGATACCGGTCACACATCTGTAGGAAAGACGAGGTCATGTGGCCACGGAGTCCAAGCACCTGCGGCTCCATCCACTCGTGGACGCGACGGACAACGGTGAGATTCTGTGTTGCGCCAGCGCGAAGACTTCGTGCGATGTTTGACAAGTTAGTGGCTTGCCAGTTCTCGTATCGTGAGCAGCGTGCTCACCAACTACTTAGAGGGCCAGATGTATTGAAACACCGATGCGAGGGTTTGAAGTTCTGAGTTGCGGAGGGTCGGGCCGGATGAACGGCCCCACACGGCACACGTTCCGATAATCCCCGAGCTGCGAAATCGCTGGATATCACTCAGTCTTGCTGCCAATTACATTCATCAGTCCAATTGCTTCGAACACCCCGTCTGGCAGTACGTCATTGGCTTGAGCAGGTTTACAAGCCAGAGTCATGCATGTTAGCTAAGATGGCTGCAGTGTTTACGCCTTGGAACAGCTCAAACTCTGCATCGACATCGCACACTGCAGGACCATCTGGGAGCTGAGAAAATAAGGCAATTAGACTACGATCCTGATGTCCGGCGGAGGACAGGGGTTCGGAACCTCACCTCTCCGGAGACGAAGTAGGTATTCGCTATCGCGTTGGCGCAGGTCGAAGGGGCCACAAAGGTGGTGTGCTGCGAAGCGAGTCACTGAAGTTCAACACCTGACCCTTCTCGCGCGGAGCCGAAAGCAATCCGAAGACGCAGAGCTTACCCCAAAACCGTTCTGCGTAACCAAGGTTGCACTCTGGCCAAGCAGATCGGCAAGTTGTTGTGCGTTCGCGAGGGGTGTAGCAGGATCGAACTATCGACAAGTCAACGTCCTGTCCCAAACCCAAGAATCGACCGTGTCACGGCCGGAACAGACCGAGTTGCTTGCAATGATGATCTTGTTTGCAAGGGTCTTGTTGAACGGGCCCCGGTATCGCTCGACTGACCGCACTGGCCAGAAAGGGCACACATATATCGCAGCAGGCCACAGACCGCCATCTATACGGTTCATGTAAAGTGAGCCCCACATCCCGAACGATGAATAACGGACATACACATGCGAGAAACGTGTCGGGACCTGTCGACGAGTCCATTAAAGACGTCGAGCACCGTCGTGCTGGGCCGATCGATGCTGTCTCCACACCAGATCGCCGAGCTAGTGTAAGACACTCCGCCCTGATCGGTACGTCGAACAGAAGGAGCATCTCTGCGACCCAACGCAGGCACTTTCACGGAAATCGGTACAAGTTCGCGCTGAATCAAGGACGAGTTCTCGTGCGTCTCCTGTGAGACGGCTTGGACGAGCTGAAGATACGTTGAGTTCACGAAGGTGGACCATCCGCTCGGCGTGTACATTTGCGATAAGAATAACGCTTCGGATTCACCAAGAAGTGAGTATTAATCTAATTGCCACACGATGTGGCCCACTCACATCTAATATCACTCGAAGAGACCGGAACTGAAGGGTCCTTTCGTGCAGCATCATGGGCAACTTGCAGAAGCGACTGAATTTTCAGGTCGATTTCTGCAGCGCTTGAAGCATTCGCAGCTATGGGACACCCTTGGCTGCCGGCAAGGGCACATCCTGTAACGAAGCCTTCGTATACATTGTCCGCATCCGTGATGATATCCCCTCCGCTCTGTGATTCAACCCCTCAAAAAGACACTGAGACGACGACGGCCGGGAAGTAAGCACGTACCAACGATATCTGCTTCGTCGCGAAAGTGACGGGGTTCACCACACCGTCCAATATCACCTTCCCGACACGCTGAAGGCACTCTTGAGTAACCGTCGGCCGAGGCGCATCATCCCAGTCCACTTACTTCGGGGAACACTACGGGGTAGGTTTTAGAGGCGCATGAAGAAAACGGCAGAAAGGACGTACTGTTCACAAACCAAGAACCTAGGAGCGTCCCATACGACGTTCCGATATAGTTGATGGGTTGACCGGGTCCATCCAAAGCGTCCGCAAGGGCGACTAGGTCCCGCACGGTGGCCGCGGCGCCGACGTACCTCAAGTACTTTCCAGATGGGCCGCTGAGACACTTTTCGCCGAGCTTCTGGTACTTCTGCTGCATGATAGAGGCTTGCGAGTACAGTGTCTCGATGTCTGCGGAGTTGGTGAAGTTGCCCGTGTACTCGATCCCGGTCAACTCGATAGTACCGTTGAAGAACGCGTCGTGCTCTTCGGTGCCGTTGAAGCAGAATATTTCTCCCGGTCTGTAAAACCAAGATTAGCCACATTTACGCTCTAGCACGGAAATCGCTCACGTACATGGTGAGAGAGCCAACACCGCGAGGATCCCAGGTGACAATGTCATACACACCGCCCGTAACGTCAAGTAGGGTTTCCCCGTTGGCGTCTAAAGCCTCCAAGCCAGAGCCACCGGGACCCCCTGGATTGAAGAACACGGTACCACGGCGCTCCTGGGTTGCATTCGCTTTGATGATGGCGAGCCGGCCCGTACCGGCTGTGGGATCATGATAATCTAGCGGAATATCGAAAAAGCTGCATAACAGCGTGGGGTTCGTGACGTTGAACGAGTTACATGAGCCCCATTGTATTGGGGACGAGGCTCGCGCCAAGAGGCTGACCTGGGAGAAGGAAAGCAGGGAGAGTAGCGAGAGACGAGATGGGCGGGGTCGACTGGAGAACATGTTAATGATGTTTGCTCCAACGCGCGCAACGAGAGGTTTATATACCTGGAGACCGCGCGTAACCGCGGTTCCGCCATACTGCGACGTCATACTCGGACACAGTGATCGCAGGCGATGCGCCGGGGATACTGGGGCCGTCACGAGAGGAGCGAAACATACCCAGGCTGATCCACTGTCCTCGGACAATTTTTGACATGAGTCGCGGCTCATCGGGTGCTTTGAGTCTTTGACTCCTCCTCGAAGCTGCGTTCGCCAATGCGCGACTCGATTCATAATTAATTTCTGTCAAGATGACCTGAGGAAGGGTCTAAATCAGGCACTGTACGATGTAATGGTCGTTGATGGGGCTCACCTATGTCCAACAACCTACTCAGGAGCTATTATACACGACACACTGGTACTCGCTATCACCTACACTCGTAGCGAGTAGCCCAGTCCTTAAACAGAACCGCAATAACATCTCGCCGGCCCTCGCACAAGGAAGACTTGGGGACAAGCGCAACTCGATCCCGATCATACTCGTACCTGCTGGCCGTTTCCTCCAACGTAGACTTCACTTCCTTCTCCGTTTCCCCGAAGCATACGATGTCCAGCCTTTCCAACACCGTCGCCCTCTCGACGCACTCCAGCTGCTCGAACGCCAGCATGACGCGGTCCGCTGACGAGTACACCCGGCGGAGGGTGTGGATGCTGGGGGAGAGGATCAGGTGGCTTATCTCCGTGTCGATCATGCATGTGTCGAGGCTCATAAAGTCCCGCAGATTCGACGCACAAGGAAGATATGGGTAGTAGACCTGGCCGTGGACGGGGCCGAGCCACAAGGATGTCACTGCGGCCGGAATGACGCCGATGAGGCGGTCCCAGTGCATTTGACAGACGCAGAAGATCGCAAGGGCGCGTAAGGACGTACACTGGGTAAGAATGTGGTGAACGAGGGTGATTGGCCATGCGCTGGAGTTGTAAGGGAGGTCGTGTTGTTCCACGCTGCTTGTGGGTCCGATCCAGAGCTTGTGAACGAGCGACGCAGGAGTGGTAGGGGATAAGGGAGTGTCTTCCGGGTTGAATGTTACAGCATCAGCGAAGTGTGCGATGGCTCGAGAGGAAGAGAGGGTGACATCGTCGTAGAGCAGAGGGAGAATCCAGAAGCGAGCCGTGCGACATTACTCGACACAGCGTTGCTGCGGAAGAGGGACGTTTGGACGCGAAGCTGAAGACTGTATTGGAGGATGAGGATTCTGGTAATCAAATCATGTAGTGGGCTCTCACCCTAGAAATGCAGAAGAAGAGAAGGACTGAGCACTGCCAGCGACGAGTTTGATGCCCTGATCGTAGGTACCGTGAGACCCACCTTGTGGATAACTTCCATCGGCAATGTATGTTCCGATGCCGTGTGGGGGTGACTGTCGATCATCTTCCGAATGGTCTCTGTGAGTCGTGCCTGCTCTGGAAGGTTCATGAGGTCGCGAGGAAGACTGGGGATGAGGTGCTCGCTGAGTGCAGCTCGATATTTACTTCAAGTTGGCACGCTAGTTCATTGACTTACTTAATGGAAGCGCGCGCCCGACTCGCGTGCCCATTTTGACGATGCACACTAAGACATTCGAATTTCCCCGAAGTATCTATGTATCTCTGGCTACGCTAGGGACACTTGTACATGGGAAGAGGAAAACTTCGCACAGTAAACACGTCACGAAAATATGCTGCACAGGTCCGAGAAGAAGTCCGATGTCCGCTTAGATATCTGTCTTCGGCAGGTTGGCCAAGATCTGACTGGTGGACACTCCAGCGTAGATTTGGAAGGTATCATCCACTTCGCACACAGTGTTGTTCCCTTCAGGAAGCTGAAAGCGCATGACGGTCAGTAACGCATCCTCAACTCCGTTCGTGTATTATGCGCGGCGTACCGTGTTGTTCATCATGTAGGTCAGCATGATGTCGTTGATCATGTCGACTGCCCAACCGCGGCTTGGGAGGTGTGCTGGCGCCGCGCGAGTCAATCCATGGAGTAAGATTCTGAGAGCGTAAATGCCTTACCCCGAAGCCGTTCATGCGCACCAGAGTGGCGGAGTCCCCGAGGCCCGAGGCGACCTTCTTCGCGCCGTCGAACGGCGTGATCGGGTCATACTGTCGGGGACGTCAGAGTACAAGGACCTCATACCGCGAGCAATGGCGTACCGTGTTTCCGATGACGAGAATGCGGTTGGCGAGAGTCTTGTTGAAAGGACCCAGGTATCGCTCGACCGCGCGGTCAGGCCAGAAGGCACAGTTGTAGATAGGGTTGGGCCAGATCGCACCGACTGCCAAGGGTCATTAGGATGAAGCCAGTTTGAGAAGCAGAGGGAGGCACGTACACATGTGCGAGACGTTGTGGGCCGTGCTGATGACCGTGTCGAAGACGTCCTTCATCGTCGCGGTGTTGCTAGCCGTCCTATCCGGTGCGTCGCCGCACAGAATGGCCTGGGTCGTGTACGATACGCTGGAGTTTTCCGCGCGTTTCGCGATGCTGACGAGCGGATTTAATGGATGGCACACTGCAAATATTAACAAGGGTAACATACCTGCGCCTATGAGCTCAACCGCTTCGTGACGCTTCCATTTCCGAGCGACGTCGAGTTGAGCTCCTGGACGACTTGCGGGAGGCTCTCGTTCGTGAGACTGGTCCACGTCGATGGGGAATATACCGCCGGCCACATCAGTTGCGCTATTCGCAACGCTTCAGCTCCTTGAACAATCGAAGGTGCAGAACACTCACTCCTCACGATCCCTGGGGTGATGGGACTCGACGCATTGGCCGCCTCCGCTGAGTGTGCAGCATCGATGATGTCCTGGATGTGGTCGTCGACGTCGAGGGGGCCGTCCCCAGTTGAAGCAAGGGCACAACCTTCAGGCCCGGCGAGAGCACAGCCGGTGACCAGGCCTTTGTAGACATCGTCAGAGTTCGGAAGCTGGGCAGGCCATCCCTAACGAGTTGATGCAGATGAGATGATCAAATCGCACGATAAATCAAGATCTCGCAGGCGTACCAGGAACCCTGCAGAAGTTTGAAAGACGTCGGGATTAACTACTCCGTCAAGAATGACGCGGCCCACGCGCTGAAGGGAACCATGTTAGTTCGTGCTCTAACGGCTAAAATTTAGGGCTTGCCTCCGGAAACACTAGAGACAGCACTCGTGTAAGCAGAGGACGCGGAGCTGGATGGCACGGACACTTACTGTTGACAAACCAGGAGCCGAGGATCGTTCCGTACGACAGACCCATGTAATGATCGGCGTGCCCAGCGCCATCGAGCGCATCACGCCAAAGCGAGCATGTCGCGCCACCGTTGCGCCGTACCCATGTACTTGAGGTACCTTCCGGACGAATGCCGCTGGCCACCGCACCCCGAGCTCCGGTTACTTCCGCTGCATG
>CM035310.1:42940-91274 GCA_002900995.3 Ganoderma boninense
GCCCTTGGCGGAGCGTGTTTCCGGCCGGTGGTTGGCCAGCGAGATAGTTTGCGATCCGTCCTCGATCCACTGCCGTGTCGTCTGGTCGAGTGAAAACTCTTGCGCATTGCTCGATTAGAATGGGGTAATTGGCGGATGGCGGTGGTCTGGGTGGGAGGCTGGGCGGTGTTTTGGTAGAGGAACGGATTCCTGTGGTCGTAGGGGGAGGGTAGAGGCCGAGGTTGCTGAGGGCTTGGGTGAGTCGTCTGAGTCAGATCTATTACGACCGGATGGTTCCTGGTCAGGGGCTGGGTCGGGGACTGGTGTGAAATCTGGAGACGGGGGGCTTCGGCTGGTTCTCGGTATCCAATCGGCTGCTTCGGCGACCGGGGACGCTTCCGCGGGTTTTGCGGTTGGACGGGGAGGGATGTGTGTGTGGCGGGGATGGTTCTCGGTTGTCGTTCTGGACGGGTTCGTGGGTATGGGCTTCCAGCACGTTCGACGGGCTCAGTGGCGGATGACGTGTACGAGATCCTGCGTTAGACGTTCCAGGTACCTCGGAGTTGTTGGTGCTGTGTGTCTGCTCCGTTGGCGGCTTCACGTGGGATTGGGTGCCACTCGGGTTTGAGGAAGCCAAGGGGGGTTTGGCTGTTGTATCGGTGGGGGCAGGGGTTTTTCTTGACAGGGGAAGAGATTGTCGTCGAAGCATGAATGCGTCAATTCGGGTGGTCTGAGGGTACTTGGACCTGGGTGCCGTAGTCTTGGCACTCGTGCTTCCCTAGCTTCCCGTGCGTAGATAGCGCGGAGGATCGGTGGGGGAGATGGAGATGGGGATGGATATTGATATGTGGCGAGCAGCTGGTCCCAAGGGTCCATAGACTAGACAAAGAAGGTGTATGTAAGCGCAAAGTACGTGTACGTGTGAAGCAGGATGTGATAGGTAACTATGGTAGCAGTTTTACCGCGGTATGGCTAACCGGGGTCTCCTGCGCCGAGTTGTGACACGTGGTCACTGACTACTCGGGTTCCTCGGGTCCGAGGGGTGTGGAGGTGTGTAGCTGGGCAGTAATGCCGCTGACGTATGGGGCTAGCGTAATGTGTATGACAAAATAGGTGGGTTGAACGAGGGCGATGATACCGTAGAGAGTGTAGGCGGGGCGATTATTGGTGGCGGGGAAACGGAAAACAACGTGTCCGGGAAGAATGGGGTAAAGAGAGCGTGAGACGTACGCCGTGACTTCTATCCCTTGGAACAGGGAGGTACGGGCTGGGCGGCGGATGAAGGTGGCGTGAGCCGGATTGATGAGTCGGGAGACGTTGATGATATGGACTTCGTCGTCGTATTCGTAGACGGAGTCGGAGTCTACGGCGGTGGTCGAGTGGTCGGAGTCGTGGTTGGATTCGGGTTCTATGTCGGTATCGGAGTCGTAGATAGGTGGTGGGGAACGGTAGCGCAAGTGTGGGGGTGGAATCGGGATGGGTGGTGTCGACGAAGGAGACGACGTCGGTGAGTGGGTGGGTGTGTCGATGGGGACGAGGTGATGGGTGGTGCCGTCGGCGAGGCGCACGACAGGCGGGGTGTCAGGGAGGTAGGAGAGAGTAGAGGATGATGAGGACGCCACGGTTGGCAACGAAAACGGTGCGCCGTAGGTCGAGGGGAGAGGTAGCTTTGAGTTATGATAAGGCCAGATCGCTCAGCTAGCAATAAGCGAAGGATTGGGTGGAGTAAAGACCAACTCGAAGCTGGGGAGCTACCCCAGCTTCTGAGGGGTTTATATATTCTCTGAGGCCTGCGCACGGACCAGCCGCACGGACCAGGCTTTAGGGCAGGACATACGGGTCGTTACAGGTCGTGCTACGGCTAAGCGCGCGCTAAATCATAAAGATTGTAACAGTGACGAGCATTCATGAGGCGAGGCAGCAAGAATATCGGACTGCTTTACATCATGCAGTGGGACCGAGTCAATGCAGGTGCGATCCATGAACTGAACTCAGGCTGAGACTTTCTCCAGAGGGAAACGAGAGATGACGTTGGGATTGTTGCCTAGGGTGACTTAGTAGATGGTCATATGACAGGCTGAGGCTACGTCTCAAACATCTGATCGCGTCAATATCGACAGCCTGTCCTCCGGCGGTTCATCTTGTTGGGTCTCCTGACTCACGAGACGAACCCTAAAGGCCGCAGAAGATGAGCCTAACCATCGGGATTTCAGAGGGAGGAGACAGCGTACTGGTTCCGCGCCACGAGGATCCTCAGCGTGCACTCCTTCTCGATAGGTGTCATCTCCTCCCAGTTCGCAATACGTGATAACGTCTGTGCGATCCCCGATATTAGCTCTGTGCAAGTATAGAAAACTAAATCGAAGAAAGTGCACCCCGTCCTTGTTTACCACCATGGGGCCAAGCTTGTCAAATTTGAATGTCTGTGTCCCGTTCACGGTGACATTTTCCGTCTCCTTGAGCACATCGGATGGAGCGGGAAGCGCGAGCAGCGACGATGTACTGCTCGTGTCTTGAGCACTCATGGTGCTGTGGTTATCTAGGGCCACAAGATCAGCTTGATCCTCGGCGTTCGATCAGTTTAAGGATGCACCGTTGGGCCCTTCCTGAGCCAGCCTCCACTGGGCCACCGGTATCCAAGGAGGAAGTAGGGGGAAGGGGCAGCGCGAGCCGGGAACAATAGGCAGAGGAGGAGGAGAGCGAGGCTGAGGTTCAACGGGCTGAGGGATACTGGTGGTGGATCATCGAAGGATGCAGGTGCAAGGAGTCCCTCGAGCTTTCCGGCAAGGGGAGTGGGTGCAGTGATGGTGGTGCAATGAGTGTGGTGGTGGGTGTGGACTGGATCTGGGGGCCGTGTACGCAGTCCGAGGGCGAGCGGGGTGCAAGTCGGGGAGCGACGGGATAAAGTCGAGAATACGAATACGAAAGACGAAGTCGAGATGGAACGCTGAGACGAAACATGACACCAAGACTCAGTACTCAGAGTCGAGGAAAGAGGTCGGAAATCGAAGAGGAGAGTCGCTGTTGGAACATGGATCGAGTCCAGTGAGCAAGCGAGCGCTTGCTCGCCGGGACTTTCCGACGTACGATACCCCGCGTGCAAGAGATACGAGCGAGTTGCAGGAAAGCCGTGCTCTGGAGCACGTCCGTGAGATCGGAACATGGGGTCTCGTCGACACAATCCAAGTCAGCGGCGGGGACTACGAAGATCCTCGTACGTGTACTATCCTTCCTCCAGAACGGGATGAGCTGACTGTCAGAGCGATAGAGTTCATCGACACCACCCTCCAATACAAGTCTGCCCGTCAGGTCGTCTTCGAGTCCTTCGCCGAACGCAGCATCTCCCTCCTCGCCTCTTGCACGCCAACGGCGACCTCCCGCCCGCCTCCTCTCGTCCTCCTAACGGGCGGGCTCAACACCCTCCTGCGCATGGCGTCTGCAATCGGGCACGAGCACGTGCACCTCCTTGGAATCGGCCGCCTGTCCGTTCTCCACCCGCGCTTGCCGCTCGAGATCTCTGCCTCCCTATCCAACAATGATCCTACTTTCCTGCGGTCGGCGCCGCGGGGGCCCAGCGAGCTCGGTGATCCTCCAGACTCGTACTTGAGTTGGCGCGGACTCGAGCGGGCGCTGTGGTACGTCTGTCTCATGGTATGGCCGTATATCCCCGCGCGACTGCCGCGCGTGGTGGGCGCGAGCGTGAACGTGAACTGGTACAACTATGCCATGAGGCGGTACGCATTTGGGGAGGACGTGGACTGGACCGTTGGCACTGTCGGATCAATGGCGAGGTTCTTTTTGCTTAGTGTTGTCAGGTCCAGTCTTAGGACCATGCATGACCGGTCCAAAGACTGAGACCAGGACCAGTCTTTGTAGGACCATATAGATGGTCCTAAGTGGTCCGGTCCCTAGTCCTGGTCCTGGTCTTGTAGAAATTAAGATTTCCAAGGACCATTAAGGACCAGTCATAACCAGTCCTGGACCGGTCTATCTATAACAGGGAGTATAGACTATAAATGATCAATGTGCTCTACTAATCTAACTATAATACTGTATGAAAGTGATCTATTTGTTGAAGTTTTGTGTTGATAGTTGTAGGAATGTCTTTATAAGTATATATATCTAGTGTTTCAATTCACAGAGGTTAATAAATTGCCTCAAATAGAGTTAGACTAGTCTTAAGACCGGTCATAACCAGTCCGGACCAGTCAAAGACTGGCATCAGTCCTGGACTGGTTATAGCTGGTCCTAGGACCTATAAGGACTGTGGTCCTCAAGGACTGCAGTCCACAGTCCTGGTCCTACTATTTTATGGTGGTCCTGTCCTGGTCCCAGTCCTTGGTCCTAAAATGTTAGGGCAAAAGACTGGACCAGACCGGACCTGACAACACTATTTTTGCTTTCCGCGCCGTATGTCGGCAAGGACGAGGGGGAGGAGGGATGGCTGTGGTGGTTCGCAATGGGGGGCTGTAGGAGTCGTACTTGGTGCCGTGTTGGGGCAAGTGGTGTGAGTTCCATGATCCTTACAATAGGTACGTTTGTCGTTGTGCTCCGGGGAGTCGAACCTGGCTGATTTCGCCTAGAGACTTATACCCTAGTGACCGGGAATATGAGAGGACTGTATTCTGGCATTCAGTCGTTGAAATTCGACTGAAATTTGAGGTCGTGACCCTTCTCTCACAACGCTGTCCGCTTGTGACGTCAGTAGGTCGGTAGCCTCGTGGTATAGAGCGTCTACGACAGGAAGCGACTAACTTACAAACTTAATCTGATTCCTTTTTGAGTACATTGCAGGTGAGCACAAAGCAACGTGTACGGCACGCCAATACACTTTGGTTCAATGATTGTCGTTCCATTGTCTACGCAACCGAGCCAGGATGCTGTTTGACGACATGCGTTTGTTCTAGTCAATGGCGGTCCAAGGACGTTTGTTGTACATTGGTGAGTCGTGGCCTTGATGCTCGCAGCCGACGATTCTCAACATTGTTTGTCTTCTTAGACCTGGCGCATCTATAAGGACTGGCAGAGCATCGCTTGGACCCCAAGTTCTCCACCTCACCCCACCTTCAGTCGCTACTCTTAGGCTGGATCCCGTACTCTGCTCCATTTCCGTGTTCCAGATCGTATTGCTAGGCATGCTATCCTCGGATTCGTCGCCTACGTCGCCCGCGACAGAGACATTTTCCATCTCTGCCACTGACTTCGCGAAGAAGTTGAACGAGTTCCATGCGTTGTTCAACCAGCTTCGTGCTGAAGGGTACGTCGTCCCGTCCGTCCGAGAGCTCCCGCTCCGGCCCTTGGCTGATGATTTATGTTTCATCGTAGCGCTCAAACTGACCTTGACCTCCCGCGCATCGTCGTCATCGGCAATCAAAGCGCCGGCAAGTCGAGCTTAGTCGAGGCCCTCACCGGGGTGAGTGCCACTGGGCAATACTGTGCTTAGCATTCGTCGTGTACGATACCTATCTAACTTGTTTATGTGTTCCAGATCAGCGTGCCCCGCGATGCCGGGACTTGCACCCGCACGCCCATGGAGTGTCGGCTCACGCACTCGCCAGACGCGTGGTCTTGTCGAATCTCCATCCGCAGGGAGTACGACGACAAGGGCATGAAGCTGTCCGACGTCAAAGAGGTTCCATTCGAGCAGCGGATCACGAAGAAGGAAGACGTAGAGCCGATGCTGCGCCGCGCACAGGCGGCAGTCCTTCTCGGGGACGCGTCTCTTGGCGACCTGAAGGCCTCGGTCAAGGGAGATCGGTTCTCGCGTAACGTCGTCTGCATCGACCTGGCTGGACCTGACCTTACGAATTTGTCCTTCGTGGACCTCCCTGGTACGCTTCCGCCTTCGCGATTAGTGATACGTTGTCGAGGGCCGCTGACTTGGTGTGGTCTCAGGCATTATTCAAAACGCCGACGATCATGTCGTCAAGCTATTGGAGGACCTCGTCGTGTCCTACATCAGCGGAAATTCGCTGATTCTTGTCACACTGAACATGAGCGGTACGTTTCGTCGGCATGTTCGTATCTGATCGACGATTCGTCTAATTGCAATTGCTGTGCTTGGTAGATGACATCCAGAACCAGAAGGCTGCCCATCTCGCTCGTCGAGTGGATCCCAATGGCGAGCGCACGATCGGTAAGCTGCCACAGTGACCGATGAGATATCGCCAGTGCCGAAAGTAACTATGGCCCCCTCTGTTAGGTGTTCTCACCAAGCCCGACACCATTCCTTCCGGATCTATAGAGAAGCGCAAGCAATGGGTTGACATCCTTCTGGGCCGGGAGCACCCTACGAAGCACGGCTACTTCTGCACTCGCCAGCCGGACGACGCAGAACGCGCCAAGCGACTCTCGTCTGCAGACGCACGGGCGGCTGAGAAGCGCTTCTTTGACAAGGAGGAACCGTGGGCGCAGTTGAGCTGCCGGGAGCGCCTGGGTACAGAGAACCTCCTGAAGACGATGAGCGAATTGCTCAGCCAGATGATGCAGAAGTCGTAAGCGTCGCCCGCCCCACCTGCCCAAATCTTGAGTCGTAGCTGACTGCCGGCTGCTAACAGCTTCCCGAAGGTGCTGCGCGACGTCGCTCAGCAAATGAAGGAGTGCGACAAGGATCTCAGCAGGCTGCCTCGGGACGTGGCAAACGAGCCGTATCTGTCCGTGCTGAACATAGTTTCCGCCTTCTGCAGCAAGATCGCGGGGCACGTCTACGGTTCCCCAGCCTACCCCGCCCTTGTCCAGGGGAACAATCAGACCTATGAGACCTTCCGGCGGAAGATCGCGCTCAGCCAACCGGCCTTCATACCCTGCGAGTCATTCATGACCCCAGGGCCCGCATTCAACTTTGGGCCGTTCTTTGCTCTAGATGACTTCTTTCGATCCGCCAAGCCTGTGTACTTGGACAACGTCAAGGCTCGCGCTGCTGCGTACGTACCGAGCTGTATCTAGATCTTTCTCTGAGGTATCACTCATTGTGTTTTCAGGTCTATCACGCGCCAGCTCCCACACAACATTCCGTACGCCACGAAGGAGTCGCTTATCCGGGCCTTTCAGGAGACGTGGGAGGGCGTGGTTGCGCGGTGTTTCGAGGATGTCCAGAAAGCCTTCCAGGACACGCTTACTACCGCCATCGACCTCCACTTCGCACAGTACAACAATTTGAAGGGCGCCGTCATGTAAGTTCCTCTCTTGCTCGTGCGTTTGCTGCCAGGCCTGAATGTTAACTTGTTCCAGGTCGATCGTCATGGATCATCTGTCTGCTCACGTCCAGACAGCTGAGGTCCGCATTCAAGATGTCGTGCGATCCGAATCGCGCTTGCTGTACACTCAGAACAGGGCTTTCCTCGGTGCACAGAGGGCGAGGTACCTGCAGCTGTACCGAGACTCATTGTCTGACGAGAAGCTGGTCGGTCCTTCTCCCCAGCCAGCGCAGAATGCTGCTTCCACCACCGGTCAGCAGCGCCGTTTGATACGTATCCAAGATGATCGCTAACGCGCTTCGGACAGAAGCTCAGTCAACACCGCAACCTCCGCTGTTTGGCTCTGCGGGGGCTGCGACTCCCCCCGTTCCTAAGTTCAGTTTCGGTCCGTCATTTCAGTCTAGCACCAGTCAAGGCGGTGCTGGCCCTCCTTTATTTGGCAAACCTGCGGCCGAAAAACGGTATGTCCCGAGGGACGGGGAACGCTTGCTCAAGGCCTACGAAGTGGAAATCGAGCTTATGGCTGATGTCCGGGCCTACTTCGACGTCGCCTTCCAGGTTCGTGGACCTCGTCGCCTTTGTCCCAACCGGCAGCGACTGACATTGCTCTCTTGTAGCGGATCATTGACGCGGTGCCGATGACGATCGACCTCCAGTTTCTGTACGCCTTCTGCGAGAGCTTGCAGGACTGCGTCTTCGAGAAGCTCGGACTAGGTTCGGCCGACGCGAGGTCGAAGTGCGACGTCTACCTCGCTGAAGACCCCCACGTTTCCGGAAGGCGCAACATGCTGACCGCTAAAAAGGCGCGTCTCGTGAAGGTGCAGAAGGCGATTAGCGAGTTCGGTCTGTGATCCACGGCCAGTACCTTCCTTGTGCGCTCGTGCTGCCCTCTGCCACACAGGTTTCCTGTTTCCCTTCTTCCACCGCATTGGTGTTCTGTATCATCATCGTATACTGTTCCAAGAATGGTATTGTGTTTCTCGCGTCACAATGATCGGCGCGTGGAATTCGCGGACATCGATTGGTATGATGGACCAGCCTGAGGTCCCCTTCCGCATCTGCCTCGCCCGCCCCCGACCCTCCCTAATGCTGTCTACAGAGCTGAGTCTAACAAACATTTTCTCTCCCCTCATCTTGACCACAGGATATGCGACAGCGACGCGCGAACTTATCCAGTTCGTATCCACTCTTCGCGCCCCTGGGTTTGTCTTCCTCCTCCTACTCCTCTTTTCATTAGCTGACGGTCGGCAACTGAAATCTCCGTAGTGGTCAAGCATCTCTGCGTCTTCCACGTATTAGGGTCATCGGAAACAGAGTGCTGGCAATTCCAGCCTGGTCGACGCGATCTCAGAATTAAGCGAAGGTTCCACACATTATTCTAAGGTGCTAGTGGTTCATTTTCACTGATGCTGTTACTTGCAGATCAGTGTCCCTCGAAATGCGGGAACGTGCACTCTACCAGCCGGAGCGACGAAGAGCCGGGAGACGTAGCTCGAAATGTCTGAGCTCAAGCATGGCTACCTCTGCATCCGTCAGCCAGACAACGCTAAGCGTCTTTTAGGGATTTCTCAAGTGGATGGGCGTGCCGACGAGGATCGAGTCCTGCAAAACAACCTCGTCAAACATATCATCGAATTGTTAGCTGGGATCATGGCAGACTCGGAGAAGGTTGCCCGTATCAGCTCCATGTCTGCCAAGTCCTCATCTGCTTGCCTCTAAATTCCAAACATTCAACGCCTCAGGCTTAGCAGCTTCAGATTTTGAATCTCGGGATACGATGTCCTTGTGGAATTCGGAGCTGTCGTTTTGGATAATTTCCGAAACGGCGGAGCTCAGAACTTCACAGATCTACATCCCCGCCGTGCTTATGAGGCACCAGTAGTCAGCCAACATCTTTTGCTTGGCAAGCTCAGGCGTCCGCCGGTCGCGGCCGAAACAACATTATGAGCGGCAATCTCTGGAGTGAATTAACGGGGAGACGGCCTTATGGGAATTGCATCGGCCTGGGTGCGTTTTCAGTACCTAGTGGGTCTTCCTGTCCAGCCGTCGCTGGAACACAATGCACATAATCACAGCGCGGCGACGACGGGTATAAATTGCCCCCAGTGTTCCCCTCGCAGCATTCTCTACCCCAGCTTCTTCCTATCAAAGCAAGCCTGAGGAGACCGACGTTCAAGCCACCCCACGTCTTCTCACGACCATAATCATGTTCTCTGTCAAGTTCCTCGTTTTGACTGCTGCCCTCGCAATTTCCGGTGAGTGTTGCGCTTCGCATGTCCGGAGGTGCCATACAGCCATGCTAACCTCCCCCACCAGCGGCCGCATCGCCTGCCAAGGGCCCTCACGCCGACTACGTGACCACCATCACGCAGACCCTCGACGGGCACACCACGACGGCAGTCTGGACCATCGACGCTCCCTACACAACCACCATCGTCGAGACCGTGGGCGGCACGCCGACGACTGTGACGACCGTCATCGAGCCTTTCCCGACAAGGTGAGGGCCCACTGCACGAGGCGGCCGTAGACTGACACGATGCTAGAGATGGTGAGTGACTTCTGCTGTTTCCGGATGTCTGGCAATCGAGCCTAACGTTGTGGATTGCAGGCCAGCAATACTCCGCAGTCCATTTGTTTCGTACATAGTCTCATGGAATGATCTGTTATGAATCTGTCTTCGCACAAGTGAGCGAACCATGCCGAGTCTGAACACGGAGGGGGGCCCCATGTGCACCCGGGTGAGCGACTCGGACGGTACACGGCCTGGCGTCCGTCCGAGGATTAGCCCGTTCAATCCCGCCCGTGTCCCCATTTTCTTGGCAGTGAGCCACGGGGCTAAAGCACGTCGCTAGGCCTGCCCGCGAACCATATCCTCGAACAATGTACGAACAATCCAGAAGTAAGAACATGACTCTAGGCATCCTGCAGGCGAGTCAAGGCCGCGCCCGGTGAGCACCGCTCCGTCCTCGTGCCTCTCATTGGAAGGTGAGTTTCCCCGAAGGCTAATGTATAAAGACTCACGTCGCTCACAACCCATTGCCCATCATTCCAAAGCACGCTGAGGACTTACCACCTGACGCGATGCAGCTATTCCTCAGTGTGTTTGCCTTCCTGGCAATTTCTGTTGCACATGGTAAGCATCACACCTGCCCTCTCTCTATTTTGTCGGATGTTAAGACCACCACCCCTTAGCCGTTGCGACCCCGCTCGACGCTCCTGTTCCGGAATGGTTCACGACGATCACGACGTCGTCGGATGGGCACGCCACGACCCTCACGATCACGTACGACTCACCTACTCCGGCGCCGACGGCCGCTGTCTAGACCTCTGCGACAAGCTTCGATAGGGTCATGAATTGTGATAGAGTCGCCAAGGTATGTCAGTGTCTCGAAGAGATCCCTGAGTAAGCCTCACAATCTGACGCGGAGCAGTAGTTATCCGGTACTCGTACATCTGTGTCAGGAAGTGGCATCGAGTATATTGGGGGGGGGGCGTCCATCATTGAATGGCCGAACGCTAGCAGCATCGGGGCACTCCTGAGTTTCCTCACATCAAGGCTTCTAGGCGGTTGTCCGAGTACAGAGTGAATGGCAGATCTTTCGTGCACCGTCTCAGATAGCAATATCATTTTGGTCAATTTGGGCAGGACGCAACCAGGCAGATACTACGAAGTCAGGCCAAAAACGCATCCCCTTCATGGGGGTAGCGATGATGACGACTTCAGTTGCGCCCAAGTCGTCGCCGCCGTAGTAAAGCTGGGTGGACATGCGGCCAGCCCTCTCCAGGTCCCCATCGAGCTCGTACAGGTCGATCGCCGCGCGCCCCTGGGCGACCTTCTCCACGAGCTTCTTCCCGATCGGCGAGTGGTGCAGGCCCTCGCGTCAGCACCCAGGGCGCTGGCGGATGGAATGCAAGTGCAGGCACAGACTCACATTGTCAGCGAGTGCTACGAACATGAACACGAGGGGATGCGCGACGCGACGTCGTGCTTTGCCCCATCGAAGAGCACCATGACGCCTGCAATGACAATGCTGACGGCGCCAAGGACGTTCAACTCGAACGTCCGGGGCGGTCCAGCCAGACTATCAGCTGCTAGCATCCACGCTGACTTCTACCGCCCCTGAAGGTATCGGTACAGTGTGTCCCTCCACTGGGTGTGTCGAAGACCTGCACTCACTGTGCCTGGAGAATCTTCTCAGCCTCTTCAGCACCAGCGGTACCCTCCGCCGCTGCTATGTTGCAAAACGTACTGAGACTGAGAATATCACAAGAGGAACTCAGGGACACACCGAGAGAAAACGACATGACGTACATGCGGCGGGAGCGGCCTCAGTACTGCTCTCGGTATTCTTGAGGAAGTCCGCAACTTGGCCAGTAGACTGGCAATATTCGTGCGAAACTTGACGATGGCGGTGGACAGATTGTGTAGGGGACAAAAATGCGTGTGAGCAGTCGGGGGGAGGGCACTTGAGCCGCGAGGGGGTGCGTGATGGCCGACTGGTGAGGATGCCGCCTTCTGGCACCATGAGGAGGTTGCTAATAATATTTATGGTGTCGAGACCTAGCGCGTCGCAGTCAACAAACGGCACAATGCGGCGAAGAGAGACACTTACCAAGAACTGTCGGCCTTCCTTGCTGCCCTTTTCCGCCTTGACGAGCTGCCAGTGTGGAACGAGGGACCTACAACGGAGTTTACAAACTGCAGGCCTAATAGGCCTTGCAGCTTTGAAGGCCACCTTACCACGTCACATGGTACGTATGACCTAGATTATCCTGATCCGCTGTACACCATTCCACCCACAGCGTTCCACTATCCCTCCAGTGTTCTACCACCCAGATTAGTGATTGGTGATGTTCAGCGTGTGCTCAGGCTCGTGATGGTGCTACCATGACATCCTGAACTTACGTAGTACGGACGCCGCAGACCTGCGCTGCAAGGACTATTAGGCCTGCAGTTTGTAAACTCCGTTGTAGTCCCTACGTGGAACAATAATTGCGTCAGCTCGCCGCACCACCTAGACCTATCTCGTAGAGGTTTCATCAGACGAACGGATAACATACCGCGGCCCGCCTCAAAACGCTTCACCTTCGGGGCCATCTCGCTCGGACGCTATCTTGTTGTCCAGGTCGCCAAAGCAGTCCCCACCGTTCGCCTTGAGCAGCTTGTTGATGCGTGGAGCGGTACTTACTTCGCGTGCTTCTCGTATATCTCCTCGCCAATGTCCTTGAAGTTCGTGTGCAAGTTCGTCATCAATAGCGAGTATGGCTGGCACAATCGCATCCCCAAAAATGACAGAAAAAATTGGGACAAGCCGTCATCTCCCCCCTTCAAGCTTAATGTCCGTGGCAGTCCGATGAGCTGAGGATATCTGCTACACTGATGGTGATGGCGTACCAGGGTTGCGGTTGCAGCGAGCTCTAGCGGCTGGCGAAAACACAGCAAAAAGTATCATACACAGTGAGGTTGTAAGTGCTCCAAGATACGCCAACTACCATAGTCGTGTCGTTGATTAGATCCTTGGAACTTGGAAAGACCCAGAGAGGAGAGAGTCATGGTGCGGAGCGTGGCAGTGATCCATCCTGCGTGACCGGAGGTGATCGGAGCAAACCGGAGCAGACTTCCCGTTTTGGCGGACCGATGGAGTCACGGACGACCGGGCCGAATAGGAAGCGTATGTAAGCTTGTGCTCTCCAACTCGCAGTCTCTTACTCAAGCCTGTACCTAGCCTCATACCATTCTCTACTGGCACTTGTCAGCACTATCTGTTCTCTCTGCTTCTGTTCTGGGTGTGTACGCACTCACACTGGATGGCTATGCACCCGGGATGAGATCCCACTCGTGCTGGAAGGTCTAACCACTCACTCACGCCGGATGGGCACCCACTTGCATCGCAGGCCAGCTCACTCATGCCAGATATCCGCTCACTCATAGCGGATGGCTACCCTCTCGTGCTGTCTTCCCACACTCCGCACCAGATGATCCTGCCTTTCGGGTGGCACTGGGGTACAACAGTCGCCGCTACTACTTACTCCATCTCCAGAAGTGGTGTAAGACGGTAGATTGAGGCGAAATGCGACAATGCGGCGCAACACACCCCATGGTTTCGACATCATTTACCCCGGGGTTTTTTTCAGCACACGCTGCACGCCCCGTCCTACACCGTTAGGACAACTCTTCCATGGTGATCACAGGAGTTCAGGCTCGAAATTTGCATCGGGGTCTGAATCGCAGCCGCCGAGTAGAGCGACGAGCCTAGGTTGCTGGGTGGCACTGTGGACATCCAAATCAACGGGTCGATTCCTGCCCTAGGTTTGTCTAACAATACATTGCTCGACGCTCACCAACCACTCACAGATCGCCTCCCCTTCTCCCGCGCTTGGATTATGCAGCGCTCCGACCCATGACATGCTTCGACCGGTTACTTCCAGGCGTCCAGAAGCCTGTCCGTTTCGTGGCCCTCCGTCCAACTCTACTTCCGATCTAGCACATTCCGTCGAAGTGGAGAGGCGCGTGCGGGGGCGGAGATAGGGCTTCAGTTCGGCCATTTCCCCGCGTCCACCTGTCATTCAGCCCACCGGACCGGCCGGTGAGAGGGCCCACAGACGCCAGATGTTCGCCTCCGTCCCACACCGTGTCGTAACCATCACCGGGAACACAGAACTTATGGCAATCGCAGGCTATCTCCGACTCGCCGTCGAGAGCGTGACCGCAAAAATGCAGTGAAAATCGTCGGAGGGGGCCATAGAGTCCCGTAGGTTGAGTGGTTTTAGCTGTCGAACCTTTACAATGCCTTCAGGTTGGCCGCGTCTCAACGTTCTGTCAGGACACGCACATCCCGTGCCCCACGATGAGCAAGGTTGCGGTCTCGCCAACCCGTCCGCCTCTCGTGGTATGAAGCACTGGAGAGCCAGGTTCGTATAAAAAGTCTCCAGTTCATCGACGTCTCCTCACCAACTCAAACCCCAACACAGCAGCTTCTCTCAAACCCCCAATTCCACAAGCCCAACCACCCCATCATGGTCTTCTTCCCAGGTAATCCAATCCCAGAACCTGCTACTAATCACAGTTCCTGGAGGCGCGCACCTGGTGGAGCTCATTTGACACCTTCCGTTGAGTCGCATCACTGAACCAAGGTGCTGTTGATCCTATAAAACGCGGCTGGCAACCGGTGACCGAGACTAAATAGTGTCTCGATGTTGACAGACGTGTGAGTGTGACCACAGAACCCTGCGGGGACGAGCGGTACATCTTCTTAACGACAAATATCTGATCAGATTCCAATTTTCAAGCTCACAGTCGTACGACACAAATCAAACGCTGAATTTGCTCAACAGTGATACGGAATAAACCCTCGAGTGCGGTCGACATCAGCGTCAGGCCTTCGAGGTCTCAGCGACGACCGCATCATGGCTCAAGTCCGCCCCGCCGTAGAAGTTGGAGGCCCTGCGGTCCTGCGCCTCGAGCTCCGACTCGAGCTCGTTCAAATCGATCTTGCTGTTCTTTGCGCCGATATCAGCCACCATTTTCTTCGCAAACTGTAACACACCGCCGAACATCCGTATCAGCGCTAACTGAGGCCAAGAAAGGTTGGAGTGGACTCGCCTTGGCCGCCATGGCGGGATCAGCTTCCGAGCCCCCAGGCGACACAGTGAGGTAGAAGCTGAGCGTTTGGAGCTGGTCCATGATGTGTATGCCCTCCTTTTCGAAGCGCGCCATCGTGAGCCGCGCCGGCTGGAGGTGGTGGATGGCGTTGACGAGCTTGCTCTTCCTGCACCGGCTCTGTTAAGCATCGAGGACCATCTCCAATCGTCGCTGGGCGGTGCCAGTCGAGAGACACGGAATAATGGGACGGGACTCACTGCTCTGCGCCTTCGAATAGGTCGACGAGGGCTGCGACGAGCCCCACGAGGAGGCCCACCCCGGCGAGGAAGTCTAGGGCGATGCTGATGCTCCCTACTACGCTTGCGGCCCCGGCGATGTCTGCTGCGACACCCGCTGCCTCCGCCGCCTCGCTCACACCTCGGATTCCTCGTCAGCTGCTAAACGTAGCTGTCGATACAGAAAGCAACTTACCCTCCAGGGCTTCGGCAGCCTCCGCAGCCTCAGCGGAGATCTCGGCTGCAGCTATATGGTAATGAGTAAGTAAGCGCAAATCCGAGACGAGTAGAGCCGAAGAAAGGGTTCAGAACCTGCGGCGGCCGCAGCTTCTCCCCCTTCAGCAGCGGTGACGAAGTTGGCGAGGCTCATAACGTTCGCCATGCGCATGCCCCATTGCGCGATGGAAATCGCTGCCTTCACTAGATTAGTAATGGAAAGCGGATTTGAGCGAACGATAAAATGACCACTGGACGGGCGAGGGATAGCTCACCAGTGAAGGCAGCGCCTTTCAGTCCCATCAGCAGCCCGGCAACGAAGTACGTGGTGTCGAAACCCTAGCACGTCAGAATTAGTGACTGCTAGATGTGATTAGGAAGGTATTGGGATCAATACTGACGCTCTTGGTCCTCTTCGCCGTCTTGACGAGCTACGAAATATCCGCAAGCATGTCAGCACACACCCGAAGATCGGCATAGGACACCGTTGTGGGCGGTATAGTGGGTAAAAAATCAAAACTGTACCGTTAGCTGACTAGTGATGGTCTGAATGTGTATAATACCTACAAGCGAAGTAATGCGCGAGACATAAGTGACAAGTGGTGAGACAATCTCGAATTTACGAGTCAGCCTTAGACTTGTGGCAAATTGTCCTTCCTGTGTAGGCAAGCAAGAGGTTAAGAAGGAGAAAGTTCCGCTGGATAGGGCATTCCGAGGCTGCACAAGCCATCGGGACCAGCAAGTGCTCGTAGGATTTGCTTCGGAGTGACTAGTGAGGCAAACTGTGACCAATGTGACAAGTGACTGTCAGGTTACTGAACGCCACAAGCGTCAACCGAGTGTGGCTTCTCTCCATTCTGCGCCAAGCTCCTCGAATAAATATTCCGACAAGCTCTACATGGCTCGATCAACACAAGGCGATAACCGTAGTGAAAACTTTTCGGGGCTCTGTCACTGGATGGCGGTCAGATCGTGGGTCCTGATTTGGCACTGGCAAAGGATGGCCCGGCGTTTGGACGACGAGTTTGGACGACGACTCACCTCTAGTCCTCCCATCTCTGCTCCAACAAAGTTATTACACTCTACCTCTTCATCTGGCTTTCTCCATGTCTCTCTCCAAGTGCTTCCTTGGTTGCAACAATCAGCAGTGCCAATTTGGCTGCGGCTTTTATCTCCCAACAGGAGTCCCAGACGTGGAGTACAACGGCGGCCCAGGAATTCCTGCCAACCCAGCCTACCTCCCGGTGAAGTGCAAGATATGTGGTTGTGTTGGAGGGCAGCATCTACACGACATGGTATGTGTTTGAGTCTTATCCCTAATTCAGCCTGCTTGAGCATCGACTCCCGCCCCCATTCGTGGCTTTTAGTCGGTAGCCCCTGCTCCTGCCAACGAACTCCCCGCCCATCCCATGAAGGCCAGCGGTCCCCATGCCTTCAAACCATCAGCCCCTCGTGGTGCCACAGAGGACAGTCTGTTCGGTAGTCGTTCCACCCCACACTCTTCCAATACGTCTATGCCGGACTCAAGCATTCCTCCGCCGGCGTCCACCAGTGCTAGAGCACCTGAGTCTGGGTCCTCATCCACCATGCCGCCCCAGCCGACAGTCAATAACTCTACTCAACACGGTCATGGACCTTTTAGGGCGCATGGAATGAAGAGGGAGGAGCGGATGTCGGATATCAGGGAGGATATCGGTGGTCGGGCTGAACAGGGGAGTGCTGGGAGACGCACATTCAATCCTGCCGACAAGGCAAGTCATATCACTCTCTTATGCATAGGTGCATCCTCAAAACATTGGATGATACAGGCCTATAGTGCGTCGACTCAGTTCGACAAGGACAAGGATAGTAAACGCAAGCGTCGTCAGTCACCAGCCAGCACAACTTCACGTAAGAAGGCACAGACATCTGATGCGCCATCTAAAACGAAGAAGGGAGTGAAGGTGAAGCTTCAAACAGTGGAGTTCCAGTTCGTCCTTCTCCCTCAGACGTCTTCCGTGTATCAAGAGAGGTACAAGCGTCCGAACCTCGCCGAGTATGTAATAGGATCTTGGCCTACCTCAACAAATGTGACTAACATTTCTTGTCATAGAATCGTACGTCTCCACGATCAAGGCTTCGTATCCAAAAAGGTTTCAATTTCTATGGATGCAAGCAACAAGGACATCCGGGATGCCGTCTCGAGCATAGAGTCTGGATGCTTTCAAGACCCTACTGTCGCGTCTTTCGTCAGCACGTACGGGTGGCAGACACTGCAGGCTTTCCCCCCGGAGGTGAAGCCTGGAAAGCGGACGACGCAAGGCGAGATCTACTACATCAAGGTTATGCGAGATGGCCGCGACATGAACGTCGATGTGCAGACGCTTAAGCGGTATTTACTTGTTCTATCTTTCTCAACCTCTGTCTAACACGGCGATGGCGTATTATTAGGGCTACGGCTTTTACAGGTCTCCGTGGTGGCCCAAAGTCGGGCTACGATAACCTCGTTCTCATTGCACTACTGCCAGAATCCCCAGATGTTCCCTTCACTCCGCATAGTTCGAAGTGCGATGGAACTTTGGAGGGAGAGGATGAGCATGAGGAAAGAGATGGTGATTCAACTGGAGTGGGAAGCGACATAGAGATGGGTGAGGGCGAGGGTAAAGGAAGGGGTCAGAGCAAGGGCGCCAGCAAGGGCAACTAGGGAGAGGGCGAGGGTGAGGGTGACGGCGAGACCACAGATGAGGGGGACGCACAGACAAGACGCAAGACAGAGAGCAAGGGCAAGGGCAAGGGAAAGGGGAAGGCTAAGTGTGAAGATGAAGATGACGACGGGGTATAACTCTGCCTTCAGTGGTTGTAAATCTTTCAAGCTCATCGTTTTCTTAGGATAGGAATTGGGCAAGTGAACGTCCATACCCATCCTATCCAGCCGATAGTAGCCACGAGTATGCCGATAACTATCCATTTGGGCAAGAGGTGAGCACATAGTAGTAGAGTGGTCATTTCTGTGGTGGTGGAATTGAGTCCTGACTTCACTATCTATATAGCAGTTTTTCGAGGTGTATACAGCAAACAACGATTATGTCAATCCTACCCATTCATCGAATGGAGATGACTCCAAACATGAATCAGACGATACTACCGTGCGTAATCAGTGTGTATACCTTTGAGTATGTTTGCTGACGGATGTATGTTGTGACAGCCTTTGTCTTATGTTTCAGATGCACACATCGTGCTCCGCAAGCTCCTCCTGAACATGCATGAGCCTGATGTTGGGAGCAGAGTGTCCAAGCCCATCGACTGGGTAAGACGTGCCACATTGTCGTCATTACCTCGGAGCTGACTTGGAGGTCTTCTGGTCTCTAGTGGGCAAACGAGGAAGAATGCATCAAGTCCCTTAGCGAGTTCCTGAAAGAGCGACCATGGATTGAAAATCTCCTCGACAAGGTCTTTGGACACTCTAACAATCCTTCGTCGCTGCAGGTTCATCTTCCCATCTTGCTTTTCGAGATCACAACCAGCGTCATCAAACCTCTCACATTTCTGTTAACCCTTGCACACCGGCTCGAGGTTGCCAGAGCTGGTCCACTTGCCGACATCGACACGTTCTCTGACACCTTCAGAAAACAGTTTATGCTCGGTCCAGGAGGGCTTCATGCAGTTGCTGCAACCATGACTCGCATATACTCTATGTTCGACCTCGACCCCTGTGAACAGTTTGGGATAAGCGAACGCAAGCTCCTCTTTAACGAGCTTCATGTGCGCTCAGAGGCAGCTGTTTCGTTGCTTCGCCATTTGCGCAGCCTGGTACCACGGTCCCACTGGGTTCCAAAGCCGCATTTCCGGGAATTTTTCCAAGCTTATGCTTCCGTGAAGGACGACCTCAGCGTAAGCCGTCTGAAACTGCTCTTTTGTGTCTAGCATATTCATCGACCATCCTGTATGATTTCAGTGCGCCACTTTGGTTGAGTGGGAGATATCGGGTCTCTGTGGAGTGGATATCATGACCATACCTGCAGGAGATCTCGAAAAGAAGCTCTCGAGCGCGTACGGGCACCATTCAAATCACCTTGCGATGAACGGTTACTCGATCAAGGCTGGCAACTTTGGCCTGGAGAGATTTATTGATCTTTTCATTGTGCCCGTTCTCGATAACCCTCCATTGTCAGATGATGAACGCTATCATCGTGTCCTTGACAGTATGCAGGCTTTCTTAGGTGCAGTCACCCGAAAGTTGCGGAACTTTGCAAAGGTATGCATTGGCAATTGTTTGAAAACGGAGTCAGACGACATTGGATACTGACAATCAATGTTCACAGACTCGTGAAAAGGCAAAAAAGTCGTCTAAATCCAAGGAGACAAAGAACGATACGGAGAAACCAAGGGTACGTCGCTCGGCGCGAGGAGACTTGTCAGAGTTATTTGGAGTATTGAAATTGTTTACAGTCCACACGCAGCACTCGGAGCTCTTTCAAAAAGGATGGTTGTGGTGAACAGAAATAGTATGCGTGTTCTAGCTCACATAAGATCGTCAAATGTTTATATTGTTGTATCACTTTCAGTACATCCTCAGGGGATGATGATCCCATTTACGTTCCAGGATCCGACTCTGAACTGTCCAGTGGTGGTGAGAGCCTGCCTCACATTTTTGCAATCCCTGACGTGTGTTACTGACTCAGAGTCTGACATGATTGCTGGTAGGGGAATGCAAATCAAAGTCTAACTTCACAAGCAAGGATAGCAGATCACAGCATCCGCCATTTGAGTTCCCCCCCAGTAAGCGATAGTGTCATGCGCTGTGTAAGGCTAGCTTCTGAAGGTCAACTGTCTCGTAGAATCCCCTTCTACAGATGGTGGGAAAGGGTCTTGGCGTGACTTGGGAGAGGACCAATTTCAACCCGGTGCCAAGGACAGGGAGGATGCTGCGTCTGGAAAGGCAAATCCACCTCACACAGACCCTCCGCCAAAAGAACGCCCTATACCCCGATCACCTCCGAAGCCGCGGCCTAAGGTCAAAACACCCTCAACACTTTTGGGAAAGTTGGAACTGCTTGAGTCTCGCATTTGGACTCTATCATGGTCGGCACTTGTTGATGAGGTATTGAAGAAGTTCCCCCACCCATTGAAGCCAATTGCAAGCCACTCGTTCAATCGTGGAGCTTCTATCAAGATGCAGCACATGCATCTCGTAACAGTTCGTCTCTCAAACTATAAACTGCATTCTTGTTACACTCACAGATCTGAACATTTTGACAGTTATACCATCCAGATAAGAACGGAGGAGGTTTGTTCTCGCCGGAATGGCCTGAGGTTGCTGGGAGGCTTTGCGCTCTCCTTAACATCAAAAAGGATGGCATCCTAAGCGAGCCTTGGCGACCTGACCCAGGACCTGCACCAAAGGAATGATGTATACTGTACCAAAAGATGATGTTCCTTGCATGTGGGCCCATGATAAGCCAATCACATAGTGCTATTGTACAAGATTCAATGCAAATTGACACAGAAGCGTCATTTAGTGCC
The DNA here is from genome assembly GCA_002900995.3 of Ganoderma boninense. NCBI lineage: Eukaryota > Fungi > Basidiomycota > Agaricomycetes > Polyporales > Polyporaceae > Ganoderma > Ganoderma boninense. Next base: position 63,712 of record CM035310.1, read on the forward strand.
ACTGGGTCTTCCATACTACAAGACAAGACCTGCAACACCTAAATACATAGTGACTGATGGAGACATACATGCTCCACGGTCAGAGAGTCTCAGGTTGAGGCTACTGTTGAATGTGAACCATCATCAACCACAGCACAGCTCACCAAGAATCAAGAGCCTCAAACGAGGCACACTCGGGACGGACAGGTGTGCACCAGCCACGAAATCGAATGACAAGCCTGTCGGACGCAGCGAGCATCCGTCACGGTGCTCTCAAGTCCTGCCTTTAGGCTTACACCAGTGGTCTTGTCATTGTTTGAGAGTGCAGTGATGCTGGTTTTGACAGCAGGAAACAACTGGCTCCCAATGCTACGACAGTCTCTGGGCTTGCGTCGGAAGACAGCAGCAGTAGTCGTGTTGCGAGGAGGGAACCTATGCATATATTTGAGCAGGGCAACGTTCTCACTGCAGATATGAGGTCTCAGGTGATGGCGCCTCTCAATGAGACAGAAAGGTTTTATGTGAAACGTGTGAAAACTGCACACGCGGTGGGGGGACGAAGTTGGACAATCAAAGGAGATGCAGAGACCAAAAGGGGAGTATAAAATATAATGAACGCGAACAACTGTGGGGAAAAAGGGGCACTGCAAAGGGATGGTGCATGATTGGAGGGGACAACGGTGGCAAGAGAGGGCAGAGCAAAGCAGTGTGGCGAGCACCAGGACCGGGAAATGCGCGGAGACCGAGCGGGACACGGCTGGGAGGCGAGAGTGCGAAGAGTAGAAGTCAGAAATGGCAAGAGTGGAGCACTTGCAAGCTTGGGGGATGCAGGAGAACGGTTAGGAGGACGTGCGTACCGTGCTTCGAAGCGATCCGACCACAACCAACCTCCCAACAACACTACTAATCCAACCCAACATGCGCGACAAGCGTCGACTTCGAGCGAGCGTGGAGCGAGAACGCGGAGGGCGGGGTCCACGGCACTTGGTACAACCGTTTGAACGGATGAGGAGAGCTCGCCAGCAAAGTTTCGCGCAGAACGAACAAGAACTGGTGGCAGGACAGTGCGGCGAAGGGAGAGCAGATGGCTGAGAAGAGGTTTGGATGGGTCGGAGTGGACACGGTGTAGCGGCGGAACAAGTGGACCGATTGTCGCGAGCTTTGAGACGCACGGTCCTGATGGTCGCGCAAAGGGCCTTGCTGAGTTTGGGGCCAAACACTGGAGAATTTGGAACCCAGTTGAGGTGCGAAGCCGAAGGAAGCGATGAGGGAAAGTGGACTAGAAAAGCGAAATAAAATTGAATTAAACAATGGCAGAATGAAGCAAAAGGGCCGTGGCAAAGGGTGTGGGTACTAATAGGCTAATAACGAGGATAGGAGAGGGAAAACAGCTGCAAAAGGACGAACAACAGGACCAGGGAAATGGAGGGACCAGAATGGGCAGCGGGCCAGCAAGAGGTGAGAGAGCGGGTGGTAGAACTTGAGAATGGCGCAAGCGGAGCACTTGCAAGCTCGGAGGACACGAGATGGCAGTCAGCAGGACGTGCGTACCGAGTTTCAAACCAATCCGGCCACAGCTGGACTCCCGACAACCCAACTAAACCAACCAAAAATGCGCGCGACGAGTGTCGACTTGTAACGATCGTGGAGCGAGAACGCGACAGGCGATGCCGACGATACTTAGCACGAGAGCCTGCACGACAGGCGTACGACCGTGTGTCGAGTTGCAGGCGGAACGAACGAGAACTGGCGGCTGGACGGCGGGAACAAGGGCAGGGACCTCGCTGTCATGGGGCACGAGATTGTGGAGACCGTTGTTTGTGAACGGCTGGAGCGAGGGGCACGAGACTGGGCAATCGGCCAGTGGCGGGCGCCATATAACGGTCCTCCTAATTTCGCAGCGATGCGTAAGAACTGCGAGGAAGGAGAGGGAGGAGAAGTTGGTACAAAATGGGAAGAGGCGCCGGTATGGGTGCGAGTCGACGAGTTGCTGCGTGAGGACGGTTGGGCCTAGGGTGCTCCAGGCTGGCGTGTCACAACCGTGGGCTCTGTCAATGCTGTGTATCGAATATGGGGCCATGTGGTGGCGAAATGAACGAAGGAGGGGGTACAGTGAATAAAGCTGGAAAGGGTGCGCTTTGGCGGCTAATGGCGTCCGAACGAGTGCTCCGATTGGCGCGCGACTTGGAGGGCACTCTCGGGGAGTCAAGAAAAGACCACTGGCGACTCCTGGCGGCCATAAAACAAATAGAGCTCGTGCAGTGGAGCTGGTGGTAGGCAGGAGCTCGTGCGATTGCCAGCCGCTAAAACACACGAGAGCGATGGGCGTACTCGAAGGAAAATACAGCACGGGCGATCGCAAAACTTCGCCGAGGTCTTCTCTAGATCCTGATAATGGGCGGTGTGAACTTTGAAGCGGATCGGAGACGAAACCGATGAAGGGGGACCCAAACAAACGAGGGTGAAGTGAATACTAGGAGGGAAAAGGCCTGGGAGTTGAGGGCTTGCAGCGTAAGAGCGAGTGCTCGGAGTGGTGTGAAAATGCGGATGGCAGCTGCGGAGAACTGGAAGTAGCGGTCTGCAAAGTCGCGAGGCAGTCCGTGAAATGGGCGATGAAGGAGGGATGTTGGAAGGAGAGGAACGTCAAGGTTGGGCGTTTAGCGATGCGTAAAATTGATGGGCTTGTTGAGCGTGATCTGCTTGGTTGACGGCCTCGAAATTCGGCGGACAGTGCGATGGGACGATGACGTAACTGCGTACCAAGTCTTGAGTGAAACGAAGGTCATCTGCGGGAAGGAGGAGTGAGAGACCACGGCCCTTTGCGTTGACAAGATCAGCCTGCGTGCCGACTTGCGAACACAACGATTGCGAGTTGGAGGCTCGGCGGTGTGTAGAACAGAAAGCCTCCGTGCACCGGATTGTGGAGGCGACTGCGCAGGAACCAGGGAAGTGGCGGCGGCAGCACAAGGTGAGGAGGACGAGTGGTGCATATCTAATACTCAAAGGTAAGCTCCACCTTGTTCAGCGATGTAGAACGTACGGGAGCAGTCCAGATAGTCCGCAGGTGGTGTGAGACTCCCAGGAAAGCAATCTGAGGAAGACAAGGATGGGAGAGAGGGCGGCCAGGTGGCCTCAGAATCGGAGGTTTGAGGAGTAGGTTTTCTGGCATACGAGTCGAGAGGCGTCCCAGAACCGACGAGCTCGTTCAATGTGCAGCTGAAACCAAATATCGTGTGAGCTATATCCAAATGCACTTCAAAGCGGCACCGCAAAGGGATGGTGCACAACTGGAGGGGATGACGATGGCTAGAGATGGCAGAGCAAAGCTGAATGGCGGGCACCAGGACCGGGGAGTGCGCAGAGACCGAGCGGGACACGGCTGGATGGGAGGCGAGAGTGCGAACAGTAGAAGTCAGAAACGGCGAGAGCGGAGCACTTGCAAGCTCGGGGGACACAGGAGAACAGTTAGGAGGACGTGCGTACCGCGCTTCGAAGCCATCTGACCACAACCAACCTCCCCACAACATCACTAATCCAACCCAACACGCGCGACAAGCGTCAACTTTGAGCGAGCGCAGAGCGAGAACGTGGAAACCGGCGGCCGCGAAACTTGGTATGGCCCTTTGCGTTGACGAGATCGGCCTGCGTGCCCATTTGTGAACGAAACGATTGTGATTTTGAGGCTCTACGGTGTGCAGATCAGAAAGCCTCCATGGGCCGGATTGCGGAGGCGACTGCACGGGAATCAGGGAAGTGGCGGCGGCAAAACTTGGTTCCAACCTCTGCGCGAATAAGGAGAGTTTCGAACCAAGTATCGCGCAAAACGAACAGGAACTGTGGTGCCAACTGTGAGGCGATTCATGCCCGCGGTGCGGTGTCTGTAGACCAGGATGTGAAGGGGCCGCAAGGAAGTCGAGAGAAGGGCAGTCGTTGGCTCTCGAGGATGGTGGGGGAAAACGAGGCAGAGGTGGGGAGACAGAGGACATGCCTGGGGGAGAGGCGGTGCACTTGACAGATCTGTCATACAAATACCAACGTTGACGGCCGTACGTCCGACTTCCGCCTCCCGGGAGAGCTGTGGCGCGAACGATTGGGTTGGTGTTGTGGGCGGCGGCCGGGTGGCATCCCGGTGCGCGACTCGAAAGCGAAAAACGTGGGGAGGCTCGTCCGGTCCCTCCGCATGCTTCTCAATGGCTGGCCTTGACGCACCCCATATGCAAACCTCAGCGATACGAGTGTGCTAGTGGCGGACAAAGCGAAGAGGACAAGTGGAGACACATAGAATACGCAAAGGTGGAACTTACTTTGTTCAGCGATGTAGAACCCATGAGAGCTCTCCAGATAGTCCGCAGGTGGCGTAAAAACAGGAAAGCAATCTAGAAGCCAAGATAGGAGAAGGCGGCGCGAAAGAAGAGTTCAGAGGTTGAGTCCAAACACCAACTGCTTCAGTGAGGACCAGCTGAATCTGAGATGAGATTAGAAGGGGTAGAAGTACAACGCACCAATTATAATGCCATGTGGAAGACAATCATGGCATGATGGAAAAGTTGGTGGAGGGCATGAGGTCGATTGAGGAGCTTGGCCTGTATACAGGCCAAGTGAGTCAAAGTTCCTTCGCTGGATGGTCCAGCCTTCGGCCCGGGTGGATGGCATTCGCGCCCCGTGCGTCAGACCAGACCACGGCACCCGCGAGAATGAACGAACTTGACCTGGTGTAACAGCAGTCAAGAGGGAGGATATGACGACCTTGCCGCCACATTGCATCCAAGCTCAGCCAATGCGCATCACGTGCTCAAAAGCGTGACACACGTGGGCGGCTATCACATCGACTCGTCCTGAGCCCGAGTGCAGTGGCTCCTGTGCGCCGCCACTATTCCCCTCCTCCTATGTCTCCACTGTGCTCTGGTTGGCTCCTGGAAATCCGCCACACCAGTCACAAAATCAATGCCCTGCAAGATAGGACACCTCATACCGGATTCGAGAGGACAAGTCTGAGTCGGGATGCCAGGCCAGGTGACGCTGGTGCATCCGACACCGGCTTGCCACCATGTCGCACTCAGTCCACCTCACTTTCGTCTCTCTGCCACAGCCTCCTCCTCATTCATTCACCATCGCGTTCTATGCATGCCACCTCAATCGTCCTCGGTCCCTCTACCTCCATTGCTGGCACCCCTCTGCGCACTCCACAGTCCACCTATGTCTCCCAGTCAGAATCACGGGCACAATCGAGCACAAGAGTAGGGGCGCCGCAGACCATACATGGGGAATTCCGGGGAGCAGGGAGACTTGTGATGAGAGGGGCAGGATGAGTGGGAGGAACTCAAGGTAAGCCAGTTATGATGCTTTGCGCATATCCCGGTTCGATTCTTGCGGCTCCCCGACCATGCATCGCATGGATCGCTCATGCTCAGACTCACTGTCCGACCTGCAGTCCCTCTCACTGCCTGACTGTGTGGCGAGCATGTCAAGGATTTCTTGGATGCGAAGTCCGGTGCGCTCTGCACGCGCCTACCCCCACCCGCCACAAGATCGGTCTCCCATCGCGTCCCCGGGCGTCGACGTCCCCGGGGATGCGATACGTCGCTGCTCAGGCCCTCAAGCCACCACGGGTTCGAGCGGCGAGGCACCCCGAGGAAGACTGCGCCCTTCGCGGCGGCGTCGAGTGCGCCATGCACGCGCCTACCCTCAAGATCAGCCCTACATCGCGTCCCCGGACGTCGACGTCCCCAGGGATGCGATACGTCACTGCTATGGCCCTCAAGCCACCATGGGTTCGAGCGGCGAGGCGCCCCGAGCAAAACTGCACCCTTCACGCCGGCATCGAGTGCGCTCTGCGCGCGCCTACCCCCACCCGCCTCAAGATCGGTCTCACATCGCGTCCCCGGCCGTCGATGCCCCGGGGATGCGATACTTCACTGCTATGGCCCTCAAGCCACCACGGGGTTGAGCGGCGAGGGCTCCCGAGCAAGACTGCACCCTTCACGCTGGCATCGAGTGCGCTCTGCGCGCGCCTACTCCGACCCATATCAAGTTTAGTCCCAGACCATTTCTACAGTGGTCGACACTCCCCTGCATGCAATACTGGAGTCCCCAGGCCCTCCTCCACCATGTATTCAAGTGACGAGGGCCAGCAGTTTAGAAATGTGTCTCTGGCTGCTGCATCGACTGCGCTCTGCGTGCGCCTACCCCCACCTGCCTCAAGATTGGCCCCATATCGCATCCTCCGGTGGTCGACGCCCCCGGTGACACAATACCATGGTGCTCAGACCGTTAATCCGCCATGTATTTGAGCAACGAGCGCCACAGCACAAGACAGCGTTTTTGGCCACCATGTCCAGTGTGCTGCGCATGTGCCTCCCCCCTGTGGCATAGGGAAAATAGTGATGGGTACTCAGGAGCATCTGGAACATTGCTGTCCACAAGCCTTGTGGAGGTTGTGTATGATATTGAGTAGCTTCACAGATGGTTTGTGGCTCAGCTGGAGCCTGTACCTATATACACGTATATACAGCAAATCTATATGTTTACTTATAGTTGACGCTCCTCACGGGTTTGAAACCGTGTGACATCATGACTGCTTCTATCATGATCAGTCCTCATCACTTGTGCACACTGAACTGTACCACGACGTGTGCTCAACATGCACTCCTTTGAGGCCAACCCTGGAAAAGACTCAGGGCAAGAGGATGATGAGAAGATGGTCGAGGATATTCTTTCAGAGCCATTGTCACCAGAAGTCTCCTTTTCCAGTGAGTACCCTGACACACTGACTGGCTTCCTACCCCTTTGCCAGGCTGATCCATGTATTGCACTAGGCAATACAAGCAAGATGGACCTAGATGACAGCCTGGATGGATCTCCTATCCTGATCATGCTGGACTCTGAACAAGGGGACAGAGAAATTGGTGGAGAGGAATTCAAAGTCATCGTTGCCATGCGAGATAGTGTAACATTTAGAGATATTAGTGGTAAGCCTTCTCCATGCATGCAATTGCTCAAGGTTGAACAGGACCTGTTGGAAACTAGAATCTAATCAGGCCTTGGGCCAGCGAGTGTTACTGACACCACCTGACAAACAAATGATGCCATTCCCAATGTGAGTGGAATATCTGCCACTTATTGAATTCATTTTGAAGGATATTATCTAGAATCACCACATCACCAGAGTGCATGGACCAGGTTCAGGAAGCAACCAAATTCAATTTCTACCATCTTGTCAAGCCTCATCTAGATGAACTGTCCATTACTGGCACAGAGGTACTGGGGCAGTCTTTATTTGAAAACACATTAGGAGCTCACAACAATTTAGAATCTGCATATGTCAGAGATTGACCAGTCAACAGAGCCAGAGACATCTCAACCTCCTCAGAATCGTAGGCTGGCTAGGGTAAGTGTTTTTTTTTTTGCAGTGTGGTTGAACTATTAGAATCTGTATCTAAACATTAATCGGTGTGTAGGAAAAGGCACGAAGTCGTCGGGCTCTTATGCGCAAAATTGAATCAGGACAGAAACATTCCGCCAATGCCATTGCTACCATTGTCACCCTTGCTGATCTTCCTATGACTGAGGGTGGGTGGAAAGGGCTTGATTACAATTATCGTAAGGAAGACGAATTGCGAGAGGCATGGTGCAATAGAACTATTGAACAGGACATGGCTGCCAAGAAATTTGTCAAAGTACCATACACTGGGTCAGTCACTCAAAGCAACAATGATTTATATGATTCATATATCTAATCTGACCTTGAGTAAAGGACACCTACCTGGCTTGTGGATATGCAAGGCATAGGCTGGGGATTTCGGACTGAACGGTTGGCATTCATGTTAGAAGCACGACCTGGGAGATCCTCGTTACAGGAGTTATTCGACTGGGAGTGCGCAACCTATATAGAGCGGTGTGGGGACATTTCTAAACAAGCTCAAGATGACAACGACCGTGGAGATCACTGGTATGACATTGATGGAGCAGACAGACAGAACAAAAGAGTAAGCTTATATAAATGCATCAATTATTGCAATTGATGGCTTATTGGATAATAATGACAGCTACCAAACTCGACAGCTTGGCATAGGAAGAATCGCCACCATACCCTGTGGTTGTTGGGGGAAGGACGTGAGGAATCAGCAACGTGGAGGCTTATGTGAGTGAATATGTTAAAACACTACCTGTTTTTTGAGGTAGGCAAAGTGACTGAAAGTGTAATCACAGATGCCATGCTGCCAGAACTCTTGCAATCAGAGCCCCTATTATAGCAGCTCGAGTACTAGCCTGCCAGAAGTCTCTTGAGGCCCAAGGTGTTGATCCTAAGATTGCAAAACCCCTGTTTGGATTGTGGTACAACTACTGCATTAATGGCGCACGTCCAGCTGGCCCAGTCCAAGGTGTCAGTTGTGCGCCACATACTGATAGTCAAAACCTGGCTGTCATGATGTGCTGCCTGTATATATATGGTGAGGATAATATTTTTCTTTACAAATCAACATGATAGTAAAAATTGTTCATTGTACACAGGCAACTTTGACTGGAAGGAGAAGGCGTGGCTTGTGCTATGGGAGGCTAAGCTGGTGGTGGAACTTCCCATTGGTGTCCTGTTCTACTATCCCTCAGCTCTATTTATTCATTTCAACATCAACATCACTGGTGAGTGCAATTGCATATTAATACACACAATTCATTGAGTTATTGGTTTAAAAGACTTTGATCGCTACATTGTAACAACCAAGACTGGAGAGGTTCCTACTCCAGAGAACCCAGGAACCCGCATGCATGGAGTGAAGGGTAGAGGGTCAATTGTACTCTTTAATCAAGCATCTATGTTCCAGCTTGCAGAGGTTGGACATACCATAAAAGAGGGCAAGAAGCTGGGGATAGATACCTCATCTGATAATGATACTTACATTGCTAGCATGCCACGGCCTAGAGTAGACATATAAGAGTATATTTATAGCCCAAAAATTGACCAGAGCAGCCCATTACAAGACTACCAGAATTTCAGGTAAAAGAAGTTTATATACAGACAGCACTGACAACTCCGTGAAGCATGCTCAACTGTTACAAAAAGTTGAGTAACATCCATTTTACAGGGCCCATGCTGGGCGGGTAAGCTGGCAATGCTTACAGTAGTGTTGAGTTCACCTTGTGGAGGTGGCTGATGACTTTGAAGAGAGTATGATACCACTAGCTACGAGACAAATATATAGTTACAGCCTGGCAATAAACATCAATACCCCAGAACTCATCATCTCGGTGCAAGTCAAAGTCTGCAAGCAAATTTTGTCCCTCCTCCAGCTCCTGTTCAATGTTGACTGTGATACCAGCTATGTGCTCTTCTGAGTCTTGAGGCTCGTCTGACATGGCTGCGGGATCCTCGGATGCCTCATTTGCAGGAGGAGCTGGTGCATGACCATCAACTCCATACAACGGGTCAGCTGCATCTTCAACAGTGTCACCTGGGTCCCCAGTCCAGTACCCTCGTTGGATCGCCATCTCGCGGCTCAGCTCAAATAGAGCCACTGGTGTTCTATTGCGCTCGGTCCGGATTTTGTGGTGGTTCCATGCGTGGCGGGTACGGTCCAGTGAGTCTTGGATTCGATGATGATATACCAGAAAAAGACAAATGCGATGGGCCTTCAAATCCATGTTGAGTAAATCATTCTCTTCGAGGTATATGAAGATCTGCCTGAAAAACTCGAGGCAGTCTTTTCGAACATCTCTCCAGAGACGTTTGATTCGCACATTATGGAGCGATCTGAAAATACATGTGTTAGATAGCTTCAAACAGCAAGAGCAGAACCCAATGGCCTACCGCCCACGAAGGAAAGCATTATGAGCCTGTCCCCAGTGTGTCTTCATCATTCTCTCAACGTCGTTGTTCTCCGTCCCGTAGTCACCACGAGCACGACTTGGCCACCCATATACCTTGACAGCGTTTGAGTGAAGGTGAGAGACGGTGGCAGCGTGTTTGTTCGAGCAGCAGACAAGATAGATGATTAGGCGAGAAAACCCGTCAATGCACCCGTGGACCCAAAACCCCCATGGTCGGAGTTTCTCATTGCCATCAATGTGCCACAACGCATTTGAGCCTCTGACCCAATAGACTCGTCATTTGATGATCCCCGCCCAGCTGATAGCAGTTAACACGATGAGCTCCAAATGATGTACTAGCCAGCCACTTACCGTATGAGAACTCCGAAAGGATCAACACGACGCAGACTCGCCTGCACACGACTTCTCGGGATGTGAATTCCTCGTGTCTCAAGGTGGCCATGAACTATTGCAGACCCGCTGAAGGGGTGGGATGTGCATATTTCCTGCACGGCATCATCGAGATCCTCGTCACTGATGTCGCTGTATGTTGGACGAGCAGTAGATAGCCCAGCGGCAGATAAATGGTTGTAGAGTGTCTTGCGGGAGACACCCATTGCGGAGGCGATGTCTTTCCAAGCGAGTCCAAGATCATGGAGTTGTTTTGCACGGTGGACATCAAGGGCGAAGCGAGGGCGTCCGCGTCGGCCATTTGGGGGATCACGCGGCACATACGCATTCAGAGGTGGGGGAGGTGAGGCGAGATATGCCTCAAGCGGGATGAGAAGGCCGTCGACATGGGCAACCAATTCGTCCAGTTCTTCTGGTAGTGTGTACGGGTCGTCCAGGTGCAAGAGTATTTCGCGCACGGCATCGAGTTGGTGGACAATGCGTTCGACGGCCGGAAGCTCAGCGTTAGGGAGGGAATTAATAATGAAAGTAGCCTCAGTGGTGACGTTGTGGGCTTCGACCATGAATTGAGTAACAGCCTGAGGAGCCCATGACATGGTTGACGGTGGCGGAAGAAAGTGTGGCTACGATGGAACGCGCCGTCGAGAGTGTATTCTAAAGTTCATTCAGTCTCCGAACTCGCAAAGCGCGCTAATGCCAACGCCACAGAAATCAACGTCAACTTTCATGCAACCTGACTTGTCACTTTCTTATGTGTTTCGTTTTCACTTGTGGAACTAGTTCAGCCTCTGCTCAGACTCGCTTGTGGGACAATCGAGCTGCCTTTGACTTGTAGAATCTGCTCTCGCAACACCAGTAGATACCCACTTGTCGACATGATTCTCTTCAGCGCAGCTTGATACACACCTCAAGATGTACATTCTGTGTACTTGTCAGTGGCACAAACGTACGTTACAGCTTGATCCCAATGCATTCCACTCTCTTACCTTGTCGACACTCTATTTTTTACCCACCATATGTGCCATACACCGTGGCTGAAACTGACAGCCTCGAACACCTTCCTCTCATCCGGAGACATCTTGGAAGCAGCGTCGATGATCACGTCGTCGACGGTGGCCATGCCGTGCGCCTTGAGGAGGGCGTCGATGGCAGGACGGTATTGCGCGCTCCTCTGGTCCATCTGCCGGCCGGCGTCCTGGATGCTCGCTTGATAATATCTGGTGCTCTCGACGAGCTGCTGCACGCGGGCCGCGCGCTTTGGGTTGTCTTTTGGGGATGTCAGTGTACTGCGTGCGGGGGGGACGCAGGGAGCATCAGAACTTCCGTAAAAGACTGAGGCACTGGGGGCACTGACGAGCGCCCGGTCGCTCCAAACGCACATCTCTCGATGGCCAACGCATAATACCGCAAGCAAATGATTGTATAAGGTGCATATGGATCTAATATAACGTACTGTAATGCATTTACTCACCAATATCAAACTCATCTAAACCAAACTTGCCGTGAATCCCGAAGACTGGTTGAGGGGTGTTTGGGCCTTTTACGCCCATTGAGTTGGCCCTGGAAGAAGATTCAAGGTGGAATTCGTATCCAATGCCAGTGTAAAAGGGTGCAGAATAGTTTTTGTAAAGCACAGTGAGAGACCAGAGCCAGGAGAGCAAGCTGAGGTCGTCGTCTTGCTGCTCGAGTCGCCTCCGCACAGCCACTACTGAGGCGGCGTTTACTGAGCACTGCTGAGCGCTACTGAGTGTACTGCCTCAGTGGCGCTCAGTGCCCTCAGTGCGAACGCAGGTTTCCTGATGAGAGGACTTACCCGGGTAGAAGAGTCCCATGGTGACTGAAACAGAGGAGAGAATGCAAGGATTGATAGGTTATATGTGGGCCGGAGCGGCGAACTGCAATGTTGTAGAAGGTCGCTGATTAAATTTGGGGTCTTATATGCACGGCCCACAGGTGATTCCTCCTTGAAGAACCCTGAAAGTACGGGAAACCCTATCTCCGAGTTCGCAGAACGTCACACGCCAGTCCGCAGAATGCAGGGAAGAGCTATCGATGTCAATATGGGGCCTGTCATGCAACATACGCTCGGCATACTTCCCTCATTGATTCTCCACAACGATGCTGCCTGGGTACACACTGTTTCAGTGGTTCCCCGCCTTCAAACACGCTTGCGAAGAACGGAATGTCAACTCCGCGGTTTGAGACTCTATTGACGACGTGTCCGCCAGCATCACTAGTAGGTGTTTTGATATCCCCGGGGCACTCAATAGTAAGAGGTGACATACGTAACTAGGGTTGTTGTATCTCAGCGTGTCCTACAGCTAGGCGGATGGTCCGGAGTGAGGTCGGACCCGGGTGACTTTACGTGAGGCACTGTTAGGCAGACTGCTGTTCCAGCACTGTGAGCATCAAGAATGGCGCTTCAAGGATTAGCGAATAACGTTACTCGGCATGGCGGCTGGTACTGCGGTCATTCCAGAACTTGAGGACATGGATGGACTACATTCCATGTATCGTCGGAGAGTACTAGGATTGTAGAGACCGATAGGGATACCTGAACAACATGAGGCACGCAGCGCGAAAGTGACCCAACCTCCAAGCGAGAAACTACTTCGTATCAGGGGCAGCGGTCGCAACAACCTCGGCGCGACTGAGGTCGTCCCCACCATAGAACAACGTCGACGAGCGGTCCTCCGCCTCGAGCTCTCCCTCGAGCTTGTTCAGGTCGATCGCCGCGTGCTCCTCCGCGATCTTCTTAACGAGCTTCTTCCCGATCTGTCAGTCGCGAAAACCATCCAGTCAGCACCGACGCGCCCGCAGACCACGATGATGATGGAAGCTGAGGCCTGAGCGCGGGCTGGGACTAGTACTCACGTAGGCTGCGACGGTGGGGTCGGGGTCCGACCCCCCGGGCGAGGCGTCGAGGTAGACCTGCAGCATCGTGAGCTGCTCCATGATCTTTAGGCCCTCCTGCTTGAAGAACGCCGTCGTCAGCCGCGCGGGCTGGAGCCCGTGGATGGCCGCGACCAGCTTCCGCTTCCTGCGAGGGAGCCGTCAGCATGCACTGCACAAGAGGAGCGGCTCGGACGTACTGCTCTTCGCCCTCGACGAGCTCGACGATGCCAGCGACGAGGGTGATGACGAACCCGACGGCGCCGAGGACCTTGAAGAACGTTCCTAGACGGCCCAGCCAGACCATCGACCTGCTGACCTCTACGCCAGCTTCGCCCGCCCCTGTACGTGTGCATGCAGTGTGCCCACCGTCAGCGAACTGTGCCGGCATGATGACGGTGTGGCGAAGGCCTGGGCTCACCCTGGAGGGTCTTCTCAGCCTCTTCGGCCACGGCGGCAGCCTCTGCCGCCGCTACGCAGGTCGCGAAACGCACGATGAGCAGACCTACAGAGATACTAGGAGAGTGACCGTGACGTACCTGCAGCAGCAGCCTCGGCGCCGCTCTCGGCCGCCTTGAAGAAGTCCGCGAGGGCCTTCAGGCTGACCATGTTCGCGCCCCACTTGGCGATGGCGATGGCGAACTTGCCTGGATGACAGACAATGGGGAGGGGGGCGAGTGAATGAGCAAGACGCTGGCATGTGTACAGGGGTGTAGAACGACGGACCGGTGAGGACGGCGCCCTCGGGCACCATGAGCAAGCTCCCCACGAAATACGTGGTATCGAAACCCTTGGGCGTCGTAGTAAATAAATAGTAGCGTGTGCTAGAAAAGGAGGCTCACCGCCTTGCTGCCCTTAGCCGTCTTGATGAGCTGCGCAACAAAGCCCGGGGTGCATCAGCTCGCTATACCACCTGCATCGTGACTGAGAGAAGGAGGCGACGTACCGCCTCGAACACCTTCCTTTCCTCGGGGGTCATCTTGGCCGCGACCTTGTTGATCAGGTCGTCGACGGAGTCCATGTGGTTCGCCTTGAGCAGCTTGTTGATGGCGGGACGGTATTTGACGTTCTGCTCGTCCATCTCCTTGCCCATGCCCTTGACGTTGGTCTGCAGGTTCGCCATGTTGTCGACGAGCTGCTGCAGGCGCGTCGCACGCTTCTCATTGTCTGGAAGTAAACGAGGTGTGAACAACGGTTGGATGAGGGCAGGATGGATAGCACTGAGGACATTTTCACACGTTGTCCAAGCTAACAGGTTGACATAATTCTAACAACTGACTGAATGTTGTCTCCATACTGCTGTGGACATCACGTTAATCACGGGAGTTACAACATTTTATACGATGCTCGCCTGTCGCTCGGATGTTTTCATGTTGACCATACCAAGCAACATTATAAATTATGTCATTATGTTGTGTAAACGAGAGATTATTCAAAATTCTATCGGCGACAACACTCTACTTACGTGATGCAAACAATCGAAAGCTTTATCATCTAAAACGTTAAAACTCCGCCTAGATGTTTTCAACTAGATTTCTCAATGAGATATTGTAATTAAAAGTATGAATGTTGATGGAATGTTGTCCCTCTAGACAACATCTCGACAACATTCAATATATGGCCTGCAAGAACATATGTCATTCATGTAACAAACATTCAGAGTGTTTTGACCTATGAACACTGTATGATGCCGCTATCAACAATGTGACAACATTCCTCTGTCTTACACGGCGTTCAGTCAAAGCATTGTCTTTGTCAACATCGTAAATATTCTTGACCGTGACAGAGCGATTCGCGTGACAGAATGACAAAGAATCGTGTCTCGAATCGCGGAGAAAATCGTGAAACAGAATAGACATCGACTCGAATCGTGTCTTGGACTCATACATGAGATTCGTCTGGCCGGGTTCTGAGTTTGCGTAGGCTCCCGGTCCGGGGTACGGAACGATATCAGTCAGGCGCGCACGGCGAAGACTGGCATTAGTGGGTCAGGACAGGTTCGTTTAGCATCAACACTACTTGTTTGAACCACGCACACCGTTTGGCTGCTGAGCTTCAACTACAATTCTAGGTCCTTATGATAGCGACAGCGGCTCTTGACGTGAGGCACCTCTACGTCTTGTTACTC
This sequence comes from Ganoderma boninense, assembly GCA_002900995.3. Taxonomy (NCBI): domain Eukaryota; kingdom Fungi; phylum Basidiomycota; class Agaricomycetes; order Polyporales; family Polyporaceae; genus Ganoderma; species Ganoderma boninense. The sequence goes on from CM035310.1 coordinate 78,926, forward strand.
CAACTTGCTCATGATCACCATTGACCCCGGCAGCGCATACCAAACCCCACTAAAGCCAGCTTCCGACCACCTCAACTACGTCACTGACCGGCTTGCACACTCATCTGGCGTCGAACTCGCCTCTCCAGCAGCGCCAGCAGCTCCGATCTGGATGGACGAAATATATTACGGTGCGTCAGTACCACGAGACGTCGCATACGTTCATGCGCACCTTGAGGTAAAGCCCCCCTCGCAGCGCATGCGCTTGGTCGAGTCAGCCGTAGCCCCTGAACGCGAGCCTGGATCGATGTAGTCCCGTATGCTGTTGGCGGGATCTTACCTGTCGCTGCGCTGGACAGCGTTTGAGGGCGGCCTCTCAAGCCCCGCGGTGCGCCTTGCCCAACGGGAGGCGACGCTGCGCCAGGTGGGTGCGAACACGGTGCGGGCTCAACCATACACGCCTTCTCCGGTGTGCTAAACATGACTCACAGGATTCTTTATCGTTCTGGGCGCATCCGGGTGCTGGGCGAGGCTCGCAAATCGGCGGAAATCGCAACGGCGCGCGTGCTATAGCTACCCCCGGACGGCAGGTGTGAGGGCGAAACTAGCTGCACTGCCGGCTACTGTAGCCTGAGCCCTGCCAGCACTAACGAATGGACGGTTACGAGGGCTTAGGACCAGCTCGAACAGCTCGTGACGCGACCCCATGGCCTATCACGCTCAGCGTTGGAGGTAGATGAGGACGGATTTCCGCTCTGCCGCTCGCTGGCAGTCGCTTGACCTTCTCCAGACCTCATTCAAGGCGTCTTGGCGGACAGCAGGGCGTCCCGGGGGGCAAGCGTCGATTTTTGGAATTGCGGTAGACGCGGCGCAACGCGACCTGTTAGCGGCCAGTTTCGAACGTATCCTCTGAGACGCTGATTGTGCGACTGTAGAGCGTCCGCAATGTGGCGGAGCGGCTGCGATGTTTACCCTGTTGCGAGAGGTCGCCATCGTGGAGGTGCGTAGATATGCCAATCTGGCGCTTGGGCTGGCTGACGGAGAGGTTGTGCATCTTGAGGCGCTGGCGGTAGTGATTGGGCGGAGGTCACTCTCGTGCTTGGCGCGGCCGGTAGGGATCGTCATGCCCGCGCAACTGCGTGTCTTGCCCGATTGCGACTTCGCGTGCGGGTACATACGGATAGTGACGAGTGGGAGGCCTTCCTCATTAATCCTGGACCAGCGCTCCAGGAGGTGTCGCAGAATCTGCGCAGGTGCAGGGTTAAGAGGCAGGGAAACCCAGAGAGGGAGATATATGCGCACCTTGACAAACCACACACGCCTGTTCCCTGCATCCATCACGAGGGGTTCATCCAGGTCTCACCAATGCTCACTGCGGACAAGGCTTAGGTCTGGTTTATGGATGAAAGACTGTTGATGCCAGGTGAGCTCCCTCGATATTCAGTCACGATTCGCCAAACTCACCATCATTCAGTGTAACATGAACGGCCGACTATCTGCAAGCATGTTCGACATCGCCGCCCCCGCGTACGCCGACTTCCTCCTCACCCCCGCGCTCGTCGCGCAATCCTTCTCAGCGCTCTCGCGGCGACCTGGCACGGGCCCAACGCGTTCACTTGCACCAGCGGCGCGGAGCTGAGCGTGGCGATGACAGACGGGCGGGCAGCCGCCCGCCGCACGACGCGGACGACGCGCTGTCCCGGATCGCATTCAAAATGCACGCACTGAGGGTTTTCCAGCTTCAACCATGCAGCCCTGACAATGCCAGCGTGAACGGTGAATCCTGTCCCTCCCGGAAACGTGATTCCCTGAATCGCACGAAACGATTCAGACAGAGGACTCACCTCCTCGGACAAGAGGCATTCCGATCCCTGTTCCAGCCTCGCAGACCAGCTGTAGACTCAAGCATAAATCAACTATAGCAAAAGACGAATTAGCACGACGAAACTCTACGTCCAGACGCCGCGATGACGACGCACTCGAGGTTGATGGAGACCACGATGTGGAGCGACACCCGAGAAATGGAGAGGAATACGCCAAGTCTGGTATGCGCATCCACCCATGTCTAGGACCCTCGGAAGATAACAGTCTAGATAGGACTCCTGCCTCCAACGTTCGGACTCGGGACATCGACGAAGAATCACGGGTCGAGTATCGAGGCGACAAGCACCCGGCACAGCGCTATCAAGTGCTATGTGGTCCAGCGGGTCCATGGCAGGCATATTCGTGGCGTAGAGAGGAGAAACCAAGCAACAGGGCCGGCTCGTTGAGCTTGAAGGAGGAGGGAGCAAGAAGACGAAACGCAGCCAGGCGGCAAGCGCTTGGAGCAGCGCGCCGACTGGCGCTTTTTCAAGACATGCTTATCGAGCTCGGCCAATCCTCCCCTCGCGAATTTGACTGGCTACACGCTGGTCCAAAAAAAACGTCGCAGTTTCACAAACATACATTACAGTAGACTAACTCCGGATATGTCCTGCCCAGTTCAAACACCTCCCAACACCATTCGACCCATCAGCTCGATTCGTGTCTCCGATCTCCGGCGCGCGCTGCACCCCGGATGCGGGACAAGATCCAAGTCTGCGTCAACTCACAGTTGCCTGCTATCCGCCTTAGACTACACTGTCATCCTCTGGCGGCGCCTTATGGTCACTATCTCCACCCAGTGAATCCGAAACTAGTCCAGACGTCCGAGTCTTCAGGAGCTGTTTCCAAATTCCGGCCTCTTTAGCCCACGCGGCTCTCTTATAAATGACGGCTCACCTTTCCTAGCTTGAAGACATGTACACAATCGTCGTCAACTGCTGAGGGAAGTGTACTCGCCATGCCTTCCGGCCGCCACCTCGTTTCGGAGGTGAAAGTGACGCCTTTCATAGACGTCTTCGCATAGTGACAGATGATATCGTTTGGTCTGACGACAAAGACTTGCGGTTCGAACTTGTCGTAATAAAGCGAGCCCCAGACCTCTCCGAAGACCCTGTAAGGATCTTGCGCTCGAGCAGAATCGGTAAGCGGCGATAATCGCTCAATTGCAAGGAAAGTGTTTGGATCCTCCTCGCTGCTTGTCGGGTGCTCGATGGTAAATATCAACATAATCCTGCCGGGTTCCTCAGAACTCAGAGAAGGGTGACAGAATATGACATTACTGTCGCCCTGTGATCGCTTGTGGACCTTGTAGATAACCCCAGAGATTGACATGGCGGGAAATGTAGAGACTTGTCTGGGAATGGCGGCACGGCTTGAGCTCGAAGATCCTTGGGATATATCGCTCCGGTGGGCCTCTGCTTCAAGCCGCGCACGCAGGCCCGCGTACACGCGCTCTTCCAAGAGGACGGTTCGTAGGTTCTTCCTCTTGGTACCCATAAGCACTACGCTCGTAGTGGTGCCGTACCGGACTGTCTCGTCTGAGCGCATCCCCCGTTGGCCTTCTTCGCAGAGCTGATCATATGCCGCTCGAAAGGTTGGCATGGACGTCTTCACATGATCACTTCGCAAAACTGGTCTGATATTCGCCATGCGACAACTTTGCATCATGAAAGTCATCTCCAATTCCCCTAAGCGCGAGATCACGTCAGACTCGGCAACTTTGAGTCGCACTAATCCATACCAAAATTTGAATTTATATTGAGCGATTGCAACATGAAGTTGAATCGTTCGAACGCAAATGACCGCCAAGCGTGAACAGGACCAAAGAGAGCCATGAACATGGTGAGATGGAGGGCAAGATGATGGTTAGGCTGGATCTTCGCTCCTTTGTAAAGGTCTTTGACACCGAGCAAGTACGCCCTCAACAGCTTGTCTGCGCGGGTGAGGGTGTGAACGTCGCATTCCCAGTAGCCTAGCGTGATGATCGCCTCAACTAGAGAGAGGAAGTTCTTGAGCATATCCAATCGCCTACCATCCTCGAGTCCCCAAGTACGAATGAGCGTGATCGGCAAGTTGACAATCGAAACTGTCCTCCACTGGTCGGCGCTTAACTTGCCATGCTGCGTGGTCCCGAACGAGAGAGGAGCAGGATTGATCCAGCTTGGCAGTTGCATGGAGGAATGATCACGCTTGTACTCTGCAAGGGTATCCCGACCAATGGCAGCAGCAGAGGACAGTGGCTGTCAGTTTTGTGAGATGACGGCACCGATAGTACTATAGTAAATGAACGCACTGTCGAACGTCCTTTTCTCAAAGCCATATCAGTCTGTTCTTCTCCCTGGATCAATGTCAAGAAAGATAAGAACATGGCGTGGGGAAATTCACTGCGTACTCTACCTGCAGAGCCTCCGAGAAGTCCTGGCCGACTTCAGTGGGTGGCGAGGGAAAGTCACCCGGCACGGGAAAATTATTTGTATCAGGATCATTGACTCCCCGTGCTGGATCAGCAGAAATATTGGGTTCCAGCGAGAGACCGGACTGCAAACGCTCATTCCTCTGTAAAACAATAGCCAGTAGATGAGTAAACTTGAAAGTGAGCTTGCCTCGCCGTGGCCCGCCGTCACACAAGTGGCAACTTACCCAACGCCAGAGGCGATCAGCTAACATAGCTCTCGTCCCAATAGTGCTAAGATTTCGAATCTTAGACATTTCCCTCAAGGCTGAGAGTCCGCGTCTGATGAGTGCATTGGAAGACTTCACGTTTTGAAGGATGCCAGCGCCAGTGCCAACAGCGTGCGGCAAGGGTGGTGAGCTAGGTCCTTGCTCGGGTTCATCCGGTGTTGGGACAGGGAATTTGACACCGGGTTCAGGCTTGGGGAGGCCTTCTTTATGGCGCTAGGATATTCGGCGTTTCAGTCCACGAACCAAAGAGACGACGGTTTCTCCTTACCCAAGCTTTCAGGTGCTTCATAAGGATGCGCGTAGTCCCGGCTCTCCTGAGGTCGCGATCGGCACAAAGATGATACAGGACGGGCTTAGCGCACACGGCAAGCTGGGAATCGGATCCGTGGAGAAGGTGCTTCAACCCAATGTTCATGACTGCTGGTGAAGGCCGGGGCGGAGCCTTCGTCGAGTTTCGTCCGCTTGCATCACCGCCGTCCAACTGTGCCGAGATTCCCCATATGTCGCGAATGTGACGTTGTAGTAACCCGAGGTACAAGTTGTGCATGGAGTCGACGACTACGTACAGGATGGGGTTCCAATAGCTAAGCCTAAGGAGCTCAGACCATCGGATACCAGTGCGCGCGAAGACGTACTCGCGGTCTAGCGTCGACTCAGCGTCTCGCCATTGAATGGCGGCGGCACGATGGGCCTGCAAATTGCGAGGTGTAAAGGCATTGAAATCTTCGATGTCATCCTGAGTGATGAAGCAGCAAGTACAGAGCATGCGTAGGTGGTTGTGCGCACCCAGCCCCGCAGCCTGCCTGGCGCCGAGAAGGTCGCACACCAGCGGAATCATAGCGGCCCGAACATGACGCCCGAAAGGGCGCAGTGATGTCTTGCTGTAGTGAACCCCAGGATTCCAGAACAACAAGAGGGTGTCCATGAGAAGGGCAAGGGAATGGTTTATCTGCTCTGTCGATGGCTTAGTCGGGCCTGGGATGACGCCCACGAGATAGATGTTCTCAGGTCGATAGCGGAGGTGGGGCGGTAGATTCAAGCAAACCATGTATATCGCGGTGCTTGTCACAGTTTGCTTCGCCTCTTTCATCTGAAATGGATTGAAGCGGTCGATGGAGAGACTGAAGATGAGACGAAGCTCGTCGGCCGGTCCTTCCAGGAACGGCGTGCGCTCCTCGGGATCTTTGAAGCGTCGGAGAGCCAGGCCATCAAAGATGTCCTTCATCGGTTCGTTCTGGGGGCCACCACGAAAAACTTGGAGCCACTTCTCGATCTCCTCGCGAGAGAGCATGCGCCCGAGCCAGTGTATCATTGATTGGTGAAGGTACTTCCGCACAGGGAAGTGCATCATTTTGCCGCGGATTGTACGCTTGCGCCAAAGTTTTGCCTCACAAGGCTGGCTCGTTCTAGTTGATTTGTACATGCATTTTTCCGGAGTAGAACCGTCAATGGGGTAGAGGGCAAAGCAGGAGGGGCAGCAAATGTATTCGCAGACTGACGGATCGAGATCAAAGGAGGCGAGGATGGTGCGCGGATTGCGAGCGAGGAAACGCAGAAGTCGGAGATCTTCGGCAGTCAGAATGTCGGAGCCTCGAGCATATTCGAGCGTCAGACGAAACGTGTCCCTCATCCCCGCGAGGAGAACGCGTGTTGCTCGGCCAGGTAGACGGTACAGAACATTCATTGTGGCGGCGAGGACCGCTTGCGAGTAGATGGGTGCTAATGCTCTGCTCCACGTGCGCGATTGGAATGCGAAAAATCGTGCTACGAAGGCGTCACGAATCATGTCAGATGCGTATAAGTTTGAGCGACTCACAGGTATCCACGTGTGTGGATTCCCCCTCAATAGCTCCGACAGCACCGCGTACTTGCTGCATGTCCCATTCTATCTCTTTCAGATCTTCAAGACGCTCGATCTCGTCACGGAGTTGCGCTCTGAGTTGCGACCAACTCTGGGTGGCCTGGCAAGGCTCGGCGGGGATGGAATCTAGTGTAACCATGAGCCAAGTGTGGTATGCGATGAAGTTCCTGTTCGAATCGATGAGCGGATGCAGCGCACATCGACCGGCATTGTACCCGTCTTCAGAGCCATGAACGTAGCGTTCATAAGGACCGGCGGGGTGCTGAATAAACCGAAGGGCGCGACCAGATAGCGAAAACGACAAGACGTTGTGAATGAAAGCTGTGCGGATGTAGCGAAGGTCGTCATCCATCTGAATGCCGATCCTATGGGATTCATGCCCCCCTGTGGGATTTAAGCCGGGGAGGAAAGGAACGTACAGTAATATCGGAACATACCTTGATCAACATCCTCCGTCTGCGCATTGACATCTGTCGGCTGTCCTGTCTGTGGGGCCGTCATGATATCCCTGATTCCATTCTCAGAACTTGCGGAACGGAAGCTTTCGAGACTCTTCTCGTCAGCTCGGTATCTCCGTGCGGTCGCCTTCGAAACGAAATCGATGGCAGGGTGGGCCGAAAATCTGGTATCCATACCGGCATCCTAGAGGAATTCGCCTCAGCATACAATAATACTGCCCGGCTCATGGAACTTGCCCGTCTGCTGAGGAGTTGCAATGACTGGCGAAGCGGTGAGACGGACTGACGCTCGGACTGTAGGTGCGACGTTCAACGTTCAACGTTCAACTTCAAGTTCTAACTTCTGGGTCCTGCGCTTATGTCAGCGAGGCTTCCAGTCGAAGCAATTCGCGATCGGCCAAATCCGTTGTCCATGTCTCGATCTTTTCTCTCATGTGGCCTCCGGATCCCAACAGCTATCCCATCGGGGTTTCATCTCAATGGTTTGCTTATCTGTCTTGTATCCGCCAGGTCAACAGCAATATGGCCACGAATATTCTGGCGAGTGCTGGCTGTCAGTGCCCACAGACACCCCATAGACACCGACCACCAACCTGCCAGTGGACGGCCAAAGAGGTGCCAGTGCACACTGCAGACGTACTTCGACGGATGCAAGGACGCCGACATGTGAGCAGAAGTGTAGGAGCCTCCTGGCATTGATATCTGGCCGCCGCGCCGCTCCGCGCACACACACTCTCCCTCGGAGGTCAGAGGTAAGTAGAGCCTGTAGCCTGGAAAGGTCATGTGAAATGACAACACGTTCATCCCTCCTGGCATTGGCTTCTTTGTCTGGTAGGACTGTTCTAGAAACTGGTATCATCCTTTGTTTGTGTCCTTGTAACCTCAATTTAACTCGCAGCATCCTCGACCTCCCTCCGTTTCCGATCTCCACCCCAAGCCCCTGCCAGAATGCCTCCACAGGCTGCTACCTCGTAAGCCGCTGATTGATCCCATGTTTCCGTCGACCTGACATTGTGCTTTAGTCGTCCGTCCCTTCTCTTCACCGGCAAGGCTGATATGGCCTTGGGCCGCGCCAACCTGGGTGGCGCCGATGGGGAGCCGTCGAGGCCCGTTCGCATTGGAATCGTCGACCTTTCACACGACAAACGTTTGTCCCATGCTGGACCTACAGTTATCTGTGTAACTAACATCAATATTCTGCACGTATTAGTCGGGATCATCATTTGCCACTCTCAAGACGCCCCGGGCATTACTATGGATGTTCAGCCCATATTCGCCTCAGTGGTAGATGAACTACTCTTCTATGAATCTAACGAGGTTTGTTGGTACGCCAACTTACTCACGTCTGTCACATGGCTCACTGGTCATCAGGTTTTCCAGGTGATTATTCTGACCATCTTCCAAAGAGGTTGTAGCCACCACCGGTTCCAAGCGACGTTGAGGTTCACACAGGCGCTCGATTTCCACGAATGCTTGCGATATGTCGCAGAGGCTAAGGCACAACTTAGCTACGAAAATAACCAGTGGCTGCAAGAACTGAGTATCATCTACACGCGTCACTTGCGGTGGACCCACACTAGCCGGCTGAACGTCCCAGCGCCGCTTGTGCCATACTCCATGGACTCCGAGATGGAGGACGTCATGGACTCAGCATCGACGTCGCCGACGAGTTCTCTGCGCACAACCACCCCTGTCGAGGATGAAATGCCGAGGTCAGGCTCGCCAGCGACACCTATCCCCACAGCGGGCACCACAGGACGCGCAGAAGAAGTCATTGCACCAGTGGCGGAGGAGACCCCATCGACACCACCTGGTACGTCGTATTCATATGTGTCAACTATGCGCCGCGTGTACTCACTGCACGTACTGCTTCCGATTCCACAGGTGGCGAAGCAACCATCCAGGAAGCCGGTCGGGGTAGTGCTTGAGAGGAGAGGCCTGCGCGTCACAAAGACTAGGTTGAGGAGTCTCGAAGTGCGTACGTCACGCGATCATCTTGTCTGTTCCGCTTGCGCGCGCGGACACATTTACTAGCGTATCATTTCTGTATTGTGATTCTTGCGTATGATTCTCAGATAGATGTCCATGTCCATCGTAATAGTGCTACGAAGTCACTAGGAGCTATCGAAGACCGCAGAGCCTTCGCCCGTCGTGGAACGGGTTCAACGTCGAGGCGGGCCGACTTCTGGCCGAAGGGGCTAAACGATTTGTCGCGGGCGGGCATCTGAGAATCGGGACAGCTAGGGAACCCCAACGCCTACTTGTGAAGGACGGGGTCGCGTGCTCGCAGGGACAGAAGTAAAGGTCATGCCGAAGTTGCCTCCGACTCCTCTGGAATGTCCGGTCTCGCGGCGGCGCGCAACCACTGCGTGCCCGTGCCCATCGTCGAGCGATCTTCATGTCGAGGTGGGCGAGATCGACGTGTCGCGCGCACGCACGTACCACACGACGTCTTCATGGGGGGGCGGCGGGGACAACAACGATTCCGCGCCTGGACACGACACGGTGTGGCGTTGGGAGAGAGCGCGGCACGAAAGAACGAGGGCAGGAATCATGCAAGTTCGTGGAATGCGGCTGTGGGAAGATGCTGGGCGAGCAGTTCCCTGACGTCGAGGCCTGAGCCAAGAGCGACGCCGGCTATGCGTGCCTCCGACGACGAGTGGGTGCTGGTCTCCAAGTCCGAGGGTGCGGTGCCGCATGGGAGGGCGCGGGCGCCTTTCCGGGCTGGTGGATGACGATTGGTGGAGGTTTCTCCCGTCGCGACCGCACTGTCCCGCCGCGGGCGACTGGGGCGCCTCGAGCGACTGCGAGGGTGAGGCGGATAGTACAAGGTTCGTGATCTGAGCTGGTGGTGGTGGTGGTGGTGGCGGGGATTTCGGAGAGCGGGACGGGCGTCGGCATGTCGCTAGAATCGCGTAGCCACGCGAGGGACTCTATGGGTCCGTCCGACGGCGATGGGTGCTGCTCTCTTATAGGTCAAAGTGGAGGAGTATCTTCGTACAACAGATGCAGAAGCAGTCAAAGTGAGAGGGGGACGGTGTGGCGCGGGAGGCGAGAAGGCGAGGCACACGAAATCATGGCCATCGTGTTCGATTGACAGGTTGTTGCTTGTCCCTGGGAAGGTGGGCGAGTTTGGGGCGGTGTGGAAGCGTTCTGTGCGTTTGAAGGGGCTCGCGATGCAGGCACCAGCACCAAACTCGTAGCGCTAACGTGTCGGCGGCGGCGAGTCGATGCCACAAGGGTAGCGCGGTCAGACCTCTCACCGATCGTCCCGTCCTTCGTCGCGGCGCTCTCGGCCCATCGCCGCGCCGACCCTGTCCTCGTCCTCGTCCTGGTCAACTTCGCTCAAGCTCGGAGGAGGGGGCTTCAGCTTGCTCGTGCTCGAATCGCCGGGACAACGATCGTGAACCTTCGGTCGATTCGCCCATCTGGGCCTCGGAACTGACAGGAGACGGCGCTCGAGAGAGGCGAAGAGTCGAATCGTGGGGGAACGCAGCGGGTACGGGGGTTTGGGGGTGAAAAAAACGCAAAACATGCTCTTTTCTGGGGGGCGTGCGCCGGCGGCCCTTTTCGCGGTAGGGGGGGGGTCCAGGGGTCTCACAGGGTCGTGCTCATCCCCCCGCGTATTTTTTTCGTATTCTATTCTTGCTCGGATAAATGGGGGAGTACTAGGGCCTGCGAGGACCACAGATGACGCACACAGAGGAGTCGTCGCCGCAGAGGCGACCGTGGAACAGAACCGCGACTTCCGTTCGTGGGGGCCCGAAGGGAAAACAAACGGGCGAGGACAGCTTGCGCTCGTCTCTGCTGTCCTCTGGTGGGTATTGGGGGGGGACGTCTAAAGGAACTGTCACACGTCTATGGGTTTCCGCACGAATCATTCGGGTGCCGCTCAGACGCGCTGAAAAGGCGAGACGTACCTGGACGGCGGGGAGAAGGGCCCCCTAGAGGGCTAGAAAAGGGATTCTCGCATGCCACGAGATATGATCCGATGGGGGTTCAGCGCGATCTATTCCACAAATTGCAGGACTTGCCTCCGTGATTGAGCGAATATTATCATCAGTAGGATGTCGGCGGGGGTCAAGCACAGATCTCGGGATCGTTGACTTATATGGAGTCGGGAAATAGACGTCTGGGTTAAATTGTAAAACCTGAAATGAAAAGCTCAAGAAGTATCGACGGGCGGACGAAGAGCATGAATCAGACCTCTTACAAGACCCAGGTTGTTCGTGAATTTAACCCCCAGTCAGTATGCGAGCGAGATATGCCCGGCATTAGAGGAGAAAGTGGGAAAACTGCAAGGTTCCATTACTGGGGCGCCACCACAAGCGATAGATAGCCAACAACGCACTCAGCAGCGACCCTTTTCGCGCACATCCTGTCTGCGTCGGTACCTTAGTTGAGCAGCACAGCGTTGAAAGCCGTCAGACTTTTCCCCAAAAGAAAGAGGAAGGGCAAGGAGATGGATGTTTGGAAGACTGGCTGGTGCACGAAAACGTACCGTCGAAAGAATCCAGTGCCATTACGCCCTCCGTCCCCGGCTCCCTTTGATGTTTGCTGAGCCCCCCCAGAGCCTCTGAACACCACGAACGGAGCGGGCATGTGGATTTGGTGCGGAGGACGGGGTGCCAATGAAGACCGATTTCGAGTATCCCTTTTGGTCGTGCCATCTGTCCGTGGAACTTTTGTGCATTACTCCGAGCAAGAGAAAGCGGCGGAAAAGAAGAATCCGCGGTGGGTAAAGTCGATGGGGGGGCGAGCCGATGAGGACGAAGACGAGCTGGTCCGTTAGGACGGACAACGGAGGAGGACGTCAGATTTGTGAACCTCCTCTCGAACGGGCTGAACAGCGTTCACTTCGGGAAAACGACGACCAAATCCGCCCATTTCGTGCTTTGTGGCATGTGGGTGTGGCGATAACACAGGGGACACTTTTGGGACGTGTTAAAGCAGGGGGGCAAGAAAGGGCAAAGAGAAGCCGGGAGGACCACTGGGCCCCAAGTACACCAAGTTCAAAATTGAGAGAGTGGAAGGAGCCTTCCGCCTCGCCGTGACCAGTGGACTGGCGGCTTATTCCCGAATCGTCCGATTCGCTCGAAGATCGAGTCCTCCCTGCTAGAGGGAGAAAAATACAGAATAAACACAAGTATAGATATCAGATTAGAGCCCAGAACTATAAAGGTCCGACTAGTAACAACACACAGGAAAGTAATAAACGCGGGCACAATCAGACACATCAGGGAAATGCAGCCGATCTCCAATTCCGGCCTGGGCCAGCCCTCAGCGCGCAACCGGAATGCTGACAGCAAGTTCCTATGCCGCCCCGTCGCTTCAAACATAACTCTTGTCCATCTCTGAGGAGAAACTTCTCGGCGCGGGGAACATCCGACGTTGAGAACCCGAGCGAGTACTCTAGAGGACGCACAACGCATCATAACCCGCTCCAAAGCCATGGAATGCGCGAATCACGGTGCCGACACAGACCTCGAACTCGGGCCGGCGAGTT
>CM035310.1:91374-236141 GCA_002900995.3 Ganoderma boninense
ACTCGCCTATGACCAGGCGTTCCTGCACCTGATTCGCCATATGAACACCTTAGGAGGAAGGTTAGCCGAGCACAAGTCTCCTCCTAACAAGCGTAAGACAACGTACACAAGGACGTCGGTGAATGCCCTGAACGCACGGTTCCCTCTGAAGCAGTGTCGTAAGACGATTCGGAGGAAGCATCAGAGGATGTCGAGTTGCCGAGGAGTAGCTTATGGTCTCTGGGAGTTTCGAAGGAATGATGTCCGTTCATGGTCGAAAACTGGGGTCTGTTGAACTGCGGGGGTTGAAGGAAGTAGAGCAAGGGGAAGACCCTCTGCTTATTAAATGTTTCTCTGAGGCTGCTGTAGCCAGAAGACTGGCACAGACAGTGCGTCCTCCCCATGGCCCGACATGATGAGTACTTGCTTGCCACTAGGCGTGTCGCGGGATACTGCGGTGCCGAGGGTTGGTTCGCTTATCACGGGGTGGTATACAATGCTACCCACGACCCAAATGGCCCCGCTCCTGCCAAAAGACACCAGGTCTCCCGCGTCCTGGGGGACTCAATGCGACAACGGCCCCCAAAGCTGCCGTCCAGAGCACGGGAATGCGTGGGACTCATGATGAGGTAGACCCTGTGCAGACGCACAACACCGCGCCCAGCGGCTGGATGCCAATGTCGGAGTATTGCAACCCCATTTACCTCACGAGTCACCGCAGCGTTGCGGGTCCAACCATTCAACGCTACGGTACCGATATCGGAACGGACGCGGTATCCTCGCCCCATTGCGACAAGTCGACGTCCCGAGGGTGCCGGCTCTCGGGGACAGTTATGGTCTGTTACTTACCGAATTTCAAGGCCTCCCCGAGTCCTCCCCGGTCCCCGGCTGGGACGTGTGACGATGTCAAGAGAACAAAGACTTCATGGTGGGCGTCTACGGGACATCCGGAAACGGGTATTTTCAGGGTTAGAGGAATCAATGTCAATGTGACTGATGTGACTATAGTAACGTTCTCAGATCTCTTATTGTTCTCCCAGATCGTGCCTCGCCGTTGAATTGCGACGCTGTATCTCCAGATCTAAAAGCTTCTCGACCTTCTCAAACTCTCTCACTGCTTCCACGCCCCCATGTTGAGGCCACCATGAGGCGGTCATCAGGTCACGATCCGCACGACCAGCGATCATGGATGGGCCGAGCAAGCCTGTCCGGGCCGGTCACCTATCAAGGAGTCTTGGCCGTTCCAATTGGAAAAACAAAGCCGCCTGGCTGAGCGTGGTCATACCGACTCATTCTGGATTAATGGTGTGCACCGATAGGGTGTGTCAATTGGACGAATATAAGCAATTGTTACACGGAAATAGACACTCGCAGACGATCGAGCGAATCCACAACTCCCCGGAGTGCACGATCGTGGATGGAGAGTAGGGCATCCACGTCACGTACGGGACAAATCAACGCGCCGAACGTTCTGGGCGCGTCGAGCACCAGGCGGCCAATAGTTTCATCGGCATCCTCTCGAAGGGATTGGAGCGAATCGTCGAGAGCGGCCAGAAGATGAGCCGCTACGAGGATGGCGGAATCGCGGTTGCCGTCTGCATTATCCGGGTGACATGGTTAGAGCTTTGAATCGAAGCGCAAAGTACAGTAGCTGTGGACGAAACTCACCGACGATAGCACGGGTTACAGATTCATCGTGTTGAAGCTCATCACGAAGTTCAGCGGTTAGCGACCAAGCCTCGTCGATAGAGGAATGCAGGTATGTTACAGAGTCGATCATTCCCTCTAACGCGATTTCCATAGCCTTACGCAGCATGACTTTCGGGAACCCGCTGAAAATGCCTAACAGAACGCTCATCTCGTTTGCCCCGTTGCGCACTGCGAGGTCGATGGAGGCGACCCTATTATTTTTCAGGACGCTGGAAAATGAGGATTGGGTCCGATACGCACCTAGCAACGGTCAACTCCAAGTGAATAACAAGATCTAGCATTCCTTGAAGCCATCGGCGCCGTAACGGGGCAAGCTGTCCCTCGCGATCAGAGAGCAATCCTGGCCGTAAAACTGTCGCGTTTAAGTCGAGTAGAATATGGACCGGAATTAAAAGTCTGTCGTGCCCGTGCGTATCGAAGGATATGCGTTGAGCTAAATCCCGTTGGCTAAGGAGGACCTCTACCAGCCCCAGGCAGGTTTCGTGTTCTTCTTTGGGGACGATCGACGTCGCGCAGGCTGTTGGAACGCGCGATAAAGCCGGAAACATGCATGGGGTTGCGATGATTGTTCGCCCGATCGAGGTTATGGTCTTCGCCGTATGGAAGCGGGTCGAGGTAGAAAGACCGAAAGTGTCCGGGGAACGGAGGAAGAAGGCGGCGAGAGGATGCCATTGATATCCAACAATGGCAACGGCTGCGATGCAGAGAGCGATACCGACATAAATCCGTGGCATAGTGGAGTACGAGCAGGCTGGCGATAGCTCTGGTCAATCAATAGGGTCGGGAGCGACGCAATGAGAATGTTGTACGCACTCGAATGAGTAGATTTGGGACTGGGGAAGATGGTGACTGGGGGAGATGGTGACTGGGGGAGATGATGACGGTGAAACAGAATAAAGATGAGGGAATATCGAGTTGGAACGTTGCCTCCATCGGATACGGGATTTCAGCTGTGGGAGTTTGAGTCGCCAGGTCCGAGCATGGGTCGAGATGGTCAGGATGGAACTTGTACCGCGTCACGTCGTGCGGGTCTCTCGCCCCCCCGATATTTGGAGATCTGAAAATGGGAATAAGTACATATGCTTGATACTGTCTTTCGGAACTCGGCAGGTTCGGGCGAGTTGGGCGTGGCTTGAGGCACGAATGTAAACGCCCAGTCTATCCATGCCGTTGCCTGCAACAGCCCGAACTCGCCTGCGCCACATTGCGGCGCCTCGGGCCTCAGGCCTCAGGCCTCAGCGCCTGACTTCGACCACGGCCAGTAGGCCTGAGCGCAGATCATCCTCGTGGTGCGAAACAGCTTCTACCGTTGCAAATTTTTGTTCCAATACGTTGTAGGGCTTTTTATCCCCAACGGGGTCCAGAATTGGCAAGTTACAGTTGTGTGCACATGAGGATGCGGCGATGGTGTCGTCAACGCCCGTCTTCTTCGTCGCCTCCGTAAAGCTGTCGACGACTCGGACGCTGTTTTACTGTTTTGCAGTCTAACTCTCACTCTAGGATTACCATGATCGAGCCCAAGGAGACAGTGACGATTCATGTCCGTCACTTTGACACTCCCGCATTTTTACTACCTAGGGACCAAGACGTCGAAGTGACGCCTTCCGTTATTATTCTTCGCCACTGTCACTTCGTGAAACAATTCGCTATCATATCTCGGTGAGTACACGCTTAAAATATCGCAGCAGCCCTTTCTAACGTTGTGTAGCCCGTCAGGTACGGAGGAGGCTGAGGAGGCTCCCAAGCGGAAGGCGACGAGGGGTCATCATGTAGCATTTGTCTCCGACATTGTAAGCAACGTCGACTTAATGTAGCTTCCGCCGACTCATTCGAAGCATACCTGTAGCTCCCACAACTGTCGTCTGAACGAGGGGCCATTTCAAAATCTGACAAACAGAGCGCGGGGGGGTAAGTTCGTACACCTTGCTCCAGGAGGGAAGATCTCACGTTGCCATCAAGGACCAAGGACCACCCCGCCAGCACTCGGAAGTCTTCCCGGATATCATCGCCACCCCCTGAGAGCGGTGGAGAGGCCTCCGTGGCTCCCTTTTCGATCACGACTTCTGTGCAAGTCCAGCCACCACAGTTACGACTGCCAACAATGCATGCGTCAGATGTCGACTGCATATCGGTTCCCACATCAGCTGGTCTTGCCGAGCCGGCCAGCAGCTCCCCGCCGTGAGTGCCCAGTCACCCAGTACACAAAGAGTGCTGATTACGCCTTCAGCAATCTGCGTCTAGTGGTCACCCAGCACTCACACGCCATTCGAGACCGAAACGAAAAGACGGTCTGGTACGCTTCTAAAGGACCTGATCTCCTGGGGTCGCCGATTGTCCCCTCTATATCCAATCGACAAGACGGATATCTTTACGTGCACACCGCCTCTGGAGACCGGCGTCAGCTCTGGATGTGGGAGGCCGGGAAATGGATCGCGGTGGAATTGTACCGTGCGCATCCATACATGAAGGGATATGTCCTGAACCTGCTATCCAATGGTGAGCCATCATGGGTAACGGCAGAGACTGTGCGAACATACAGGGGTCGTGCAAAGAAGCGCGAGCTGGGGAAAACCGAGAAGGACAAGGTAGCTACGGTTTGAGCCACTAGCTCAGCTTCACGGTAGCAAGCTGATGTCTAATTATCAGGGAAGCCCGGTACCGTAACATCGGCGCGTAGTGAACAACGTGAAGCGTGCCACCATACCATCATCGTCGCATCATTTGGCGCAGAAATTGACGTCGGCCGTAGCGAGGGGTGTTGGCGGGAGCATGTGCGAGTTGTAGGCACCACGGAATTGGATTGATCGGTCTCGGATCCACGGACAGAAGAGGTACTCAAATATCTGGCTCTATTTGTGATTGGTCGTGTGTATTTAGTTTGTCATATTATGTATTGAGGAAAACATTTATTTATTGTACAGTGGACGTTGTGGAGTCTGGTGCCGTGCAACCAACCATCTTGCTCGTCTAGGCGCACACAAACGATCACAGAGGAAATGATGTGTGTCCAGCATGTCTTGATCTTGCACGAAATTCCTCAGCGCAGACAAGCCCGACAAGACGACTGTCTCTACTAAGCAATTTGTCTAAGTTACAAGGTAAACAGGTACAGTATTGCTGACATCGGGGAAGTACTCTGCGAGGGAGGGCAGGCCCTTCAAAGCTGTCCGCCCTCTTGAGCAGAGCTTGAAGATGAGTCACGGACAGCCCGGAACCGTCCGCATGTCGTACAGGTGAGCCTTACCATTCGTCCGGAGGCGGCATCGACTTGAGCAGGACGTGATCGGAATGTTGCTCGGTGACGGCACCGTCAGCCAGTGGCAGCGCGAACTGGAGCATGCTCCGTGCCTGCGGTACGCTGGAGACCACGCAGGAGCAGTTGGGCATAAATGATAGGTTCGGCTTGTTGAGCAGCACGGCCCGCTCAATCGCTTGTGCGGGGAACAAGGTCAAACCGCGACTCCCCAGTGCCCCAACCTAATCATGGCTCACAGATACATCCTCCCCGCTCCTCGCATAGCTCCCGTCTCCGTTGCGACTGTGCCCGCCGATGCAGGCATATCGCCACTGGATTTCCCATGGTGCGGACGGAACAGCGACCTGCCAACCAACCACCTTGAGATATTGTGAGAAGAAACGAATGACATGCACACCTCAGTAATGGGCTCTATTTTGCACCTCCTCGCAGTATCTGCGCGACCAGTTGGGCTGTCCTCTTGAACCAGCTTCTGCTGAGCGCCCTTCAAAATGGCTCCTTGCAGGCGCTGTACGCTCGACCGCAGCATGCGCCGGGCCGTCGGGACCGAGGAGTAGACGTGATCGCTGAGGTCCGAACGGGGAAGGCGGTTGTGGAGGTACTCGAGTGCTGAGGGCATGGACAGGCGAAGGGTTCGAGTCGCACCCCTTGAGTTCTACGCGGGGGGGGGGGGGGGGAAGCGAGCTCGTCCGAACGACAGAACCGCGACGTATCGGGTCCAGCAGCACTTGAGCGGGGGCTGACCGTCTAGAACTTGTAGCAAGTTGAGGGTGCGCGTTGAAGGGCTGATATCCAGGCGAGAGAGAGACAGCTTGGGCGAGGCGGTCGTTTCCGAAGGCCGGAAGACTGAGGCTCGGCGAGGACGATCCTAGGAAGGACGGCGCACGAAACGCAACCCAACTAGCAATGTTGCTGGTGATCCGTAAAGACGAGCTCACGGTTTGCGGAGAAGCGTGATGGGAAACTCGACGCTGCGCTGACGGGCGAGCCTGCCATCGCGCGAGGTCTGCTCGGTCCAGGTCCAATCTAGTTTCCGTATCTGGCATGAGCGTCCTAGAGGAAGGGTACATTCAGAGAGTGAGTCTGAAGATCCCGAACCCGCTGCAATCCGTTAACAAGCAGCGCGAAACAAGGAAAGCCCCGGGGAAGCAGTAGCGACCAGAGACGCACCTGAACTGTTCAGAACCGGGGAGGACGATGAATCCGACCGTTTTGAAATGGTTCGAGAGACCCGAGCGGACACAAATCCTCGAATCTTCCCCAAACCAATGTTGCTGAACAGCCGTTGTCGGACACCATGATATCGGCGCGCGTCGATCGCTGGACGGACACCATCTAGTTCATGTCTTCGGAGTTCCTGCGACGGGGTGGTCCCGGTGTCCCTCACAGCACGTCGTCGATGGAGAGGCGGGCTGAATATTAAACATGAGCGAGTACCAACAGGAGCGATGGCGCACGTTAGGGCTCACATACCGGGGAGCATCGGGAGCAGGAAGAGTGTGGCATCAGGGAGACTTGAGTCGGGTCGGATGGCGGCTGTCGCGTGCGCTCGGACATTGCCGAATCGCCATACCACCAATAGAATTGTGGCGCTTACCCTCCACTCCTCTGCCAACCCCGTCCTCCTCGTCTTCTCCTCTTCCGCATCCAAATCTGTCTAGCCTCACTCTATTTGTGCCATATACCAGCAATGTCGTCCCGTGCTCTCTCTTCGTCGAGGTCTAGGCGTTCTGCTATCAACAGGGTGAGTGTGCAGATGTTGAACAGCAGCCGTCAGTCTGATTCGTCCAAGGCGAAGGGAGTTCGGGGCCCTTACGACACCAGCAAAAGACCGGCCGCTCAGCGAGACCTTGTGCGGCCAGCCACATTCAAGGATGAGTCGACGCTCGCCTCATGGTCGACTTCATCTCCTCGACCTGGCCGTTTTCCTATCAACAAGGTAAGTGTAGATGTTCAACAGCAGTCGTCAATCTGATTTGTCCTAGACGACCTCTCAGCGAGGTCTTGCGCTCACCCCGCGGTCGCCTGCATCCCCTCGGCCTAGACCCTCGTCGTCTTCTGTCCGCAAACCCCCAACCATTTCCTCTGGCCCTTCAAACATGCATTCTGCGGGTACGCTGCGAGAATCCTACCTCGATTGGATCCAGGACAAGCATCCCGCATTCAAACCGAGCAACGATTTCGAAATACTCGTCCTCGCAAGTGGCAATTATCGCGGATCGGAGCACGGCATTCGTTCATGGTTAGACGAGCAGATCAAGATAAATCTCTTAGGGGCGGCGGCGGGAGACGCAGAGACGCAGGAAAACATGGACTCGGAGTTCGTTGACTGCCACAAGCAGGCGTTCATTACCCGGGCGACCGCCATTCTCGACGACCCGGGCGCTATCACTGGGGTAAGTGGTTAGAGTCGAAGTCGTCCAGATACCCCATCCAACCGCGACTTACCGCGCAATCCCTAGATAAAGCCCAAGCCGGGCACTCGAAACGTGTTCTGCCAACCGATCCCCAACAGCCCCTACTCTATCCGTCTTTTCCCCGGCTCACTCGTACACCGAGAGTACTGTCTGGACTTCGTTCACACGAGGACTGGCGAAGCGGTCAACTCGCCGCCCGAGTTCGAGGTCTGGTCGGCACCTGATTCGCGCATTCCATGGCTTGGAGCGGGTATGATGCGTGTGCGTCCTCTAGAGTACTCGCTCGGGTTCTCAACGTCGGATGTTCTCCCCGGCGCCGAGAAGTTTCTCCTCAGAGATGGACAAGAGTGTATGTTGAAGCGACGGGGGCATAGGAACTTGCTGTTCAGCATTCCGGTGCGCGCTGAGGGCTTGGCCAGGCCGGATGGAGATCGGCTGCATTTCCCTGATGTTGTCTGAGTGTGCCCGCGTATTCTTTCCTGTGGTGTTGTACTAGTCGGACCTGTATAGTTCCTGGGCTCTAATCTGTATCTATACTTGTGTTTATTCTGTATTTTCTCCCTCTAGCAGGAGACTCGATCTTCCGAGCGAATCGGACGATTCGGGAATAAGCGCCAGTCCACTGGTCACGGCGAGGCGGAGGCCTCCCTTCCACTCTCTCAATTTGAACTTGGTGCTGGCCCAGTGGTCCTCCCGGCATTCTCTCTTGCCCTCTTGCCCCCCTGCTTAACACGTCCCAAAAGTGTCCCCTGTGTATCGCCACACACCACATGCCACAAGCACGAATGGGCGGACTGGTCGTCGTTTTCACCGAAGTGAACGCTGTCAGCCGTTCGAGAGGAGGTTCACAATCGACGTCCTCCTTCCGTTGTCCGTCTAACGGACAGCTCGTCTTCGTCCTCATCGGGCTCGTCGACTTTACCACCGTCGATTCTTCTTTCCGCCGCTTTCTCTTTGCTCGGAGTAATGCACAAAGTTCCACGACGATGGCACGACCAAAAGGGATACTCGAAATCGGTCTTCATTGGCACCCCGTCCTCCGCACCAAAATCCACATGCCCGCTCCGTTCGTGGTGTCAGAGGCTCTGGGGGGGGCTCCAGCAAACATCAAAGGAGGCCGGGACGGAGGGTAATGGCACTGGATGCTTCGACGGTACGTTTTCGTGCACAGCCAGTCTCCAACATCCATCTCCTTGCCCTTCCTCTTTTCTTTCTGGGGAAAAGTCGCGGCTTTCACGCTGTGCTGCTCAACTAAGGTACCGACGCAGACAGGATGTGCGCCCGAAAAGGGTCTGCTGCTGAGTGCGTTGTTGGTTATCTATCTCGCTGTGGTGCGGCCCAGTAATGGAACCTGCGTTTTTCCACTTGTCTCCTCTTATGCCGGGCATATCTCGCTCGCAACTGACTGGGTTAAATTCACGAACAACCTGGTCTTGTAAGGAGGTGATTATGCTCTTGTCGCCCGTCGATACTTCTTGAGCTGTTCATTCAGTTTTACAATTACCCAGACGTCTATTTCCCGACTCCATATAAGTCAACGATCCCGAGATCTGATGCTTGACCCCGCAGACATCCTACTGAGATAATATTCGTCAATCACGGAGCAAGTCCTGCATTTCGCGGAATAGTCGCGCTGAACCCATCGGATCCATATCTCGTCGGCATGCGAGAATGCCTTCGTAGCCCTCTCAGTGGGCCTTCTCGCGCCGTCCAGGTACGTACTCGCCTTTTCAGCGCGTCTGAGCGGCACCCGAATGATTCGTGCGGAAAACCCATAGACGTGTACGACAGTTCCTTTAGACGTCCCCTCCAATACCCAGCCAGAGGACAGCAGAGGACGAGCGCAAGCTGTCCGTCGCCCGCTGCTTTCCTCTCAGCGCCCCACGAACGGACAGTCTGCGGTTCTGTTCCAGCGTGTCGCCTCTGCGGCGACGACTCCTCTGTGTGCGTCATCTGTGGTCCTCGCGAGGCCCTAGTGACTCCGCCATTTATCCGAGCAAGAAATAGAATACAGCAAAAAATACGCTGGGGGATGAGCACGAGCCTGTGAGACCCCTGGACCCCGCCCTACCCGCGACAAGGCCGCCGCGCGCGACGCGCCCCAGAGCAAGAGCATGGTCTTGCGTATGTTTCCTACGCCCAAGACCCCGTACCCGCTGCGTTCCCCCACGATTTCGACTCTTCCCTCTCTCGAGCGCCGTCTCCTGTCAGTTCCGAGGCCCAGATGGGCGAGATCGACCGAAGGTTCACGATCGTTGTCCCCGGCGATTCGAGCACGAGCAAGCTGAAGCCCCCTCCTCCGAGCTTGAGCGAAGTTGACCAGGACGAGGACGAGGACAGGGTCGGCGCGGCGATGGGGCCGAGCGCGCGAGAAGGACGGGACGATCGGTGAGAGGTCTGACCGCGCTACCCTTGTGGCCATCGACTCGCCGCCGCCGACACGTAGCGCTACGGAGTTTGGTGCTGGTGCCTGCATCGCGAGCCCCTTCAAACGCACAGAACGCTTCCACACCGCCCCAAACTCGCCCACCTTCCCAGAGGACAAGCAACACCTGTCAATCGAACACGATGGCCATTTTCGTGTGCCTTCGCCTTCCTCGCCCTCCCGCGCCAACCGTCCCCCTCTCACTTTGACTGCTTCTGCATCTGTTGTCGAAGATACTCCTCCACTTTGACCTATAAGAGAGCAGCACCCATCGCCGTCGGACGGCCCATAGAGTCTCTCGCTGGCTACGCGATTCTAGCGACATGCCGACGCCCGTCCCGCTCTCCGAAATCCCCGCCACCACCACCACCACCACCAGCTCAGATCACGAACCTGTACTATCCGCCTCACCTCGCGAGTCGCTCGAGGCGCCCCAGTCGCCCGCGGCGGGGACAGTGCGGTCGCGACGGGAGAAACCTCCACCAATCGTCATCACCCAGCCCGGAAAGGCGCCCGCGCCCTCCCATGCGGCCACCGCACCCTCGGACTTGGAGACCAGCACCACCTCGTCGTCGGAGGCACGCATAGCCGGCGGTCGCTCTTGGGCTCAGGCTCGACGTCAGGGACTGCTCGCCCAGCATCTTCCACAGCCGCATTCCCACGAACTTGCATGATTCCTGCCCTCTCTTCGGCCGCGCTCTCTCCCACGCACACCGTGTCGTGTCCAGGCGCGGAATCGTTGTTGTCCCCCCGCCCCTCCCCCATGAAGACGTCGTGTGGTACGTGCGTGCGCGCGACACGTCGATCTCGCCCGCCTCGACATGAAGATCGCTCGACGACGGGCATGGGCACGCAGTGGTTGCGCGCTGCGAGCACGCGATCCCGTCCTTCACAAGTGGTCCTTCCGGTCGCGCAAGGCGTCCATCCTCTCAAGGTGCGTCTATTTCTCAGTGGTACCTGCTCCCCTGCTTTTCATGTCCGTCGGCGCTCACACACACGAACGCCGTGTCCGTCCATACATCCCGGGAGAGACGTGGACAGCGTCGTCAATGACGAACCTGCGGCGTGCATTCACGTCGTCGAAGCCGCACCCCAAAATCACGCTGGACGTCATCGGAAGCGCTTGAAGAGCTTCGACGGTCGTACGTCCCCCCGGTACCGTCGCCCACAGCGCGAAACGCACTGTCGAGACGGCTTTCCATTTTCTACGGTGGCTGGCGCCTCCTCCGTTATCCGGGCATTCTAGATCTGTCTCCCGTGAGCTCGGTCCGACACCTGTCTTTGCATGTTGTCTCTCCTGTTTTGTCCTGTTCTCCGTGCTTCATCCTCACGCATGCTCATCGCCGCAACGTCAGATAACTTCCGCACAAACTTGAGCCATATGCATGGTAATATGTGCACATTCGCCGAGGACCAGGCGTTGTAATTTCGGGCACATCCTCGAGGAGTCCATGACAACTGTAGCGTATGCACTCATGTCCATGTCCCACGCCGCCGCCTCAAGACGAAGCCTCCAATGATGGGTCAGGCTCGCCCTGCCTAAAACATACAGCTTCGGCTAGCTTGATTCTGACATGCCGCAACCGGAAGGACACCACGAATCGAGAGAAATGCATCGAGAAGGTGTGGAGCGCTCGGGGAGGGTCCGTCGGAGGGTCTGTCGCACCGTGTGCTATATAGCTTGCTTCGCAGCTCAGCGTGTGAAGTTCACTGGCACTGCGCCATCGCAGCGAAGACTCCTTCGAATTCTCTCCTGTCACTGTTCAACATCTCTTGCGATGGCAGCTTGGAAAAGCGCCTTTGTGGAGCAACGCACACTTATCGCCGGACACAGCGACACTATCAATCACCTCTCATTCTCACCCGACGGTACCTACCTAGCAAGTTGCGGGGACGATAACTCGCTCATCATCTGGAAGACCAAAGATGGCCGGCAGCTCTACAGACTGATATTCAAGTCTGCTGTTGACTGCACCGTTTGGAACCCCATATATACGGATACTCTCATTGCTGGTTGCGACAACGGGTATTTATTTCAACTCAAGGACTTCTCGCCAGTAGGTTAAGCAGTCAGATATTCATTAGCAATCATTGACGACTTCAACCGCACCAGACTAATGCTGCAGAGTATCAAATAGAACTAGGTGTACGAGGCGCGATTCAGTGTCTGGCATATGACAAGGCGGCACGCCTTCTAGCCGTCGGTATGGGTACGGGCGTCTATACCATACGCGAAGTCACCACAAGTTGAGCGTTTCTCGTGTCGGATGGTCCATAAACATGCATACTGAATGCTCTATGACACAGACAGCTACAAAGGAGTCGCTTCGTTCTCATTGCCTAGCCACAACGACAACCACGGCGAGAGTCAAGCGGACGATCGTGGTTTTGACAGTCGATTGCGACCCGTCGGAGTGGAGTTCCTCGAATCAGGCTCGCAGCTTCTGGCGTGCTACATGGCTCATGGCGTAATGTGAGTGCCTTTCTGAAGAGCAACACTGTTGACTGACGAGATATGCAGTTGCTGGAATACGAGTAATAGAGATGCATTATGGTGCTTCGTCCCCGAGTCCTTCCCTCACATGTAAGACCCAACTCGATCTCGATCTCTGGGACCCTCCATTGAGCTATCTTTTTACCGGTAGCGGACGGTGTGCTCTGAGCCCGAACAAAGCGGAGCTCGCAGTGTACAATCTGACTGACGGTATCAGCGTGTACAGTCTTGGCCGCGGTGGCGGACCAGAGCGCGGGGCCAAGAGACACTTTCGGCTGCCAAAGAAGCCTCGAACTAAGCACGCCGTCCACGTGACATACGTCAACGACGGGAACGGACTTGTGTGCGGTACAACGACTGGCGATGTGTGTGTGTGGGATGTTGCGTCCGGAGATGTCTACCAGGCTCTCATCCTTGACAAGGACGATGTAGTGCAAGCAGTAGCCGTGAGTCCGCCCTTTGACCGCACCGATTAGTAGCTCACGGCAACTTGAATGTAGGGATGCACCCAGGGTGCTTATAGCTATATTGTTGCCGGTAGCACTGACAAGGGACAGTCGACGAACATCAAAGTCTGGCGAGCGAAGTGTGGTTAGTACCTCGCCATGTACTCGTATTTCGTGACGTTGGCCATAATATTAATGGTGTTTTAGCTCCTTCAGTTCCAGCAATTCCTGCTGCGATTGGCGACAATATTTCAAACGTAGTGCGCGCCGTCCGGGTAAGGTTCTATCGGAATCATCCGTGTTTTGGATAGCTTATCATCATCTGTCATAGGACTCCAAAAGGCTTTCTTGCACGGGTGTCCTGTTCAAACAATGGGTCCTGCCGGGCTTCTATGGCACGGTCATCTTCCTCGTATGTCGCACCGTCCTCCAGAACTTTCCATGGGCCCAGTACTGGAGTGCGATTGCGAATATGGTAGTTTTCCAATTGATTCGACGATTGCGCTTCTAACCGCTCCCCTGCACCACAGATCCTGTCTTTCTCTGCAATATTTCTGGTCGCCTTCCGTCAGGCGCAGAGGGTCCTGCAAGCCCAGTATCGACAAGCCAGCACATGGTTTGAGGATGCCGTCTTAGAACGGGCAAGGCTTCGCCTCTTACAATGGTTGAGAGTAGATGAGATTGTCGGCAGAGGTGAAGTTGCTGCCCGCACCGCATAACCCAAGTTGTAGGACAGTCGTGTACCAACTGGTATTGCGGGCCGGCGCCTTAGTATGTGCCGGCCCGGATGCTTCCCGCCTGTCTCCCGTCTCTCTTCAGTGCGTTCTGCTTCGTACTTGTCTGCGATGCATCGTATACCTCAGGAATACTCTTCCGTCTCTTTTTTCGGACGTCCCTTCTCACTGAATATTCTCACTACTTTTCCGTTTAGATCTTATCAGTGGTTCTGAACTCATATGCCTGCGGGGTTTGCCATATGCCAGTAGGCCCGGGCTGTCCTACTTGTTGGTGTCACACACCCTCTGTATCCCAATCTAGCAGAATGCTCGCGATCGTCTGTGCTGTGCCAAATATCCGAGTCGCTCTTCCTACTTGCGTTCGGCTCAAATCTCGCCGAATCGCGCCAATCTAGTCCCCGCGCCGCAGAAACTCCCGGGATGCCCCGTCTATAGAGCTTTCATCAGATTATCTAGTAGGGCATTTGGGCCTGCCATGCTTCCGCGTGTTGGAGGTGCTGGACACGGGTCACCCTTTCGGCCGTCCCCTTTCTCTACTGTTGCCCTCGCTCCTCACCGCTCTCCTCATCCCCATCCCCATCCCCATCCCCATCCCCATCCCATCCCATCCCCATCCCATCCCCATCCCCATCCCCATCCCATCCCCATCCCCATCCCCATCCCATTCTCCCATTACGCTCACATCTACCTCCTCGTCAACAACCATGGCTCATGAACCCGACTACAAACCAATGAGCTCAATATTAGGCATGAGGCAGTTCCCCTCGATCATGGTTTGTACGACACTAAAATCACTATAATATCTAGATCAGTACGTGCAGCAGGATCCCCACCTCGGCCGAGGTATGCAACATCCTATCTCTGGCGGTAAGCTGCATCCAAGTCGTAATCGGACCCCTCGATTAAGGTCAATCTTGGATGCTAACCAAAAGACACTGCTAAAGATCCCTTCCCGCCGCCGGGTGCATATCCAAACATGATGACTTCAGTTATGGACATTGATCACGATTTGCACGGTTAGTTTTCATAACGATACCCTCACCTGAGAGATATGTCGACGCTGAGCACCGAACGCAGCGTCACCGAAGATCCTGCCGAAAAGAAAGGCTACTGATGAGCTGGAACAGCAAAGCTCGTCATCAGAGGAGGAAGTCCAGTCGGACACCACCAGCACCGTGGCCAGTCAGGGACCCGAATCTGCCCGCGCCGCCATATCCAAACGACCCAAACATGCCACGGATCGCCACTTCATCGGAGCAAGGCAAGGGTTTTCTACCGCGGCATTCCTAGACAGCGCTTCCGGGACAAGTGGAATGGCGACGGCCACTCCGGGCGCAACTGACTTTGTACGTGAGCGGCAAACATACTAGCTATGGCGCCTGATAGTTTCCTAGGCTCCTCCTGTGGTGCCTACCACATTCCCAAACAACCCATTCCAGCGCAAACCAATGAATCTACAACAGATGGGCCATCTCGAAGGTTTGCGCGACGCCCCCCGCCAAGGCACACCCGCTGGCGCTGCATCTCCACGTCGAACGCCCTCCGACGCCGTCATGTCTCCTCCCACGCCAACCAGGTTCAGATCGACGAACCCATTCATACGCATGCCAGTGGACAAAGAAAAGGGACGCGCGAAAGAACCCCCGACAGAAAGTAGCGATGATCCCGTGAGTAACAGCGCGATCCACATCCTACGACCGTCATTAATCCAGAACCCAGGCTCTTCCCGCAACTCAAGCTGATGTCAAAGGACTCCAGCTGGACGTGCGCGAGCTAGTTACCTCATTCAAGGGGCTCGGCGTTGCGGTAACTGCCCTAGTTGACCAAAATGCAGAGCTCTTGAATGTACTCAAGGATCGGTTTACGCCGCCAACTGGCAAGCAGCGAACGACAGCGCCCCATGGCACACGAAATGGTGGCGGAACGGATAAGACCCGTGGAGTGCCAGACGACGATGGGGCGATGGATGTCGATGCAGGGTTCGATGGTGGGGATGATGCGGACGATGACGACGAGCGACCCCCACAACCACCATTTAAGAAGGTCTCTCTTCCGAAGAAGGGGTTGCCTCGGCGACGTAGTCCGGCGGTCAATGCCTTAAATGTACGTGATGCTTCATTCTGTGAGCCACGATGTGTCACTCATTCATATAGGGCGCAATACGGGTCTTAACGGCGAAGTACATGGGTCGGAAGGGCCCTGATGCCCCCTTCAACGTCGACCTGCTTCCATCCGAGGAGGAAGCCAAAGACTTCGATGATGAAGATGGTCCTTGCTGCTCAGTGGAAGATTTTCGTCCAGATCTTCTCGCAACCCCGGCGAGCGCATGGAATCAATCTGTTGCTGACGTTTTCATAGAGGGATACTTGAAAGAAGGCTCCTTCCCCTGCGATGACGAAGACCTCATCAGGTGACGTTTTCGGCGTCACCTCAAGTACCTAATCGCCAAGTTCAATGAAGACTACACTCCGGAGGAAGTCAAGGAGCGACTCAAGGAAAGACGCAGACGCGAACGGCGCAGCTATGTAATTTTGATCTATCAGTCACTTGAAACACGTGGTCTGACCGTAACTCCAGCTATTCCAGAGGCGTCTCCGAGCCGCGTACAGAGACCCTGCTCTCAATCGCCATGCGGGTGTATTGGAACGTCTCGGTCCACAGGGTATGAGTTCTGACGAATCAGCAACGGAGAACGGTGTCAAGCAGTTCCGAATCCTTCGTAAGGCATGGAGAAACCCCATCCTTGAGGAATGGCTACGTGTCTTCGACGGGATCGACCGAGAGGAGCGTGACAATCCAATCACGGGCAGGGGTCGAGGCGCTGAAGCTCGCTCGAGGTTTACCTCAGGGAGAGTTGATAACTCGACACCGCCGGTGATCGGCTTGCCAGCCAATGCCTACAGCGTCGACTGGCTGAGCAATCTGACCAAGTACCAGCGTGATCGACTTCGAATGCAACCCGAGTATGATTTCAATCATACAGCGGAAGTTCGAATGTGAGCATTTCTCCTGCGTACACGTTCCGCACCTAACGTGATAATACAAGCCGGGCGAACGAGCGCAACGGAAAGCACAACATAAAACGAGCACCTAGGTTCAGATGATCTGCAGCCAGTGGTAGGTTACTTATCTTAAAACCTTTGAGACGCGCCAAAGCTAACTGTGAGTATCCACAGCATTCCGGTGCCTCTCATTTGCACCCCTTTTCACACTCAGCCACAACCATGTACCGTTCAAGGCGCTAGTTCCGTCTTGTGGGTCATTTTCTTGTTATTTAAACTCTTGAGCCTTGCCTTCGCAGATAATATGAACATTCCCACCTTCCCCGCACGCATCGTTATCTACCTCTCAACTGTGATTATATATTCATGCTTCAGATTCGAATCCGCCCACTCTCCGTACTCCCCTTTTTGCGGTACACCCCGCCCGTTCGTGCGCACTTGCGCCCACAGTGTGTATACGCTCCCCCCCCCCTCCTGACAATACCTTGCTTGAGCCGTAGGACTTCTTCGACGCTCCTGGCTTTCGTCTCGGGTACCATATCGCATATCGCCAATCCGCTCTTTACTTGCATACTATCGGATACCTCCGATCTCGCTCCTTTCCATAACTCCGTTCATTCAGTTGACCTATATACATTCATTTGCGTCTATACAAGCTCAGCATAACGACAAGCGATGCCGCGATCAGTTCAGAATCGAAGCAAACGCGCACGGGGGGAGGGAGGGAGCTGCGCACCTCTACAGTGTCCACGCACGCAGCTTCTTCTTCGTTTTCGCGCACAGCTTCTCCAGTACCCCGCTTGCCCTCCACTTCTCTGTCAGGACGTGCAGGAAGCTGTAGCTCTCTCAGCACGAACACGACCATGCCCGCCGACACGACGTTCGTAAAGTTGAGCAGGATCTGGCCGAGCTCCGCGATCTTCGCGTGCACAGTCGCGTGGACAATGGACATCAACACGCGCTCTCTAAATGTCAGGTTAACGTGCAAGGGGCAAGGGAGCGCACCAGCGATTCGTCGCTCCGGAACTTGAAAGCTTGAACGTCGGATCCCCCCGCGAGGCCCCTTCTTCAGGACGAGCGTCTGGAGGTTCAACGCGGGGATGATGTGCCCGCACGAGAACATCGCGAGGCGCTCGGGCGGGAGGCCCGCAAAGAGCTGGTTCACGACATCGGACACCTGTGTGCACATGGCGCGCATTGTTAGCTTTCGGACTTGCCAGCGTGACGTCGGACGGGGGGGTTGGGCACCGGCGGCATGGTCCCGCCCGTGAGGATGACGGAGCGGGCCGAGTCGACGACCTCTTGGAAGTACGTCGCGGGGTTGAGGTGCTGGTACTTGAACTCGACCACGCCCTCGACGGGGCTGAAGCTGACTCGTCCATCTGCAGGGGCAGGGGAATATATCCCACATCACTTGCACCACCCCATGCGGTCAGAAGACAGCTCTTGCACGCACTGTCGCTCGACGCCGTGAGCGCGACGATGAAGCGCTCCACGGCGTGCAAGGGCGAGGTCGTATTCGCCAGCCGCGTAGACGACGCGCGACGCACCTTGCCCCGCGGCATTCTCCAGCTCTTTGACCGAGTACACGGAGATCTTTCGCGCAATCTACGCAAAGAACAACCAAGTGCACCACGCGCTCAGCCACTGTCCACCCCTCCAGGACACAGACAAAACAACGAGCGCGCACCTTGGTCTCCCGCAAGTACTTCTCGATCTCGACCAAGTTCACGCCCTCCGCCCTCCGCCCCAAGCGCGCCAAGCGCGTCGAGGACGTTCGTGAGCCGCCCGAGGTGCAGCGCGTGTACGGTGGAGAGGCGCGCGTGGAAACACGCGAGGTGGATCTCGAGCTGGTGGCGCGCGGCAGCGAGCGTGCGCAGCGGGAGGCGTGTCGTAGACAGCGTGAGGAGTATCGAGACCAGGTCTAGCGGCATGCGTCAGCCTCGTACCTCGCACACGCACACGCACAACGGTAGAGGTGAGGGGGAAAAGGGGAAAGGGTGAAGGGAGAAGGCGGCAGGGAGGAAAGGGGAAGGCGGGGACGCTGCAGACTGTAGTACGCACTGTGCGCTTCGTCGATGACGACGACCTGGCCGGCGAGGTCGATGCCGAGCGCTTCACGCGCGGTCTTCTGCAGGAGGAGGTTGTAGGGCAAGTGGACGAGCTATGTCGCGCATGGGGAGCGTGTGTTTATCGTTCCATATCCTGAGGAGGTGTTGGGGGGAGAGGATGGGCGGGTACTACTGCTAGTGCTTACCTGCGCCTGGGAGATCACGTGGCGCGAGCCGAAGTAGGGAGGTATCGGCCGCCTGGCCGATGCTGGACAGCTCTTCGATGTCTTTAGGCGTATCCTTGGTCGCGCCGGTCAGCTGAGTTCATCTCGCAACTTACATGTTCCGCGGGGGGAGGGGGAGAGAAGGTGTACCAGGATCTGGTCTCTCAGGTCCAGCATGCGCGTCTCCTCGTCTGGAGGGAGGTGCGGACATCGCTTCTCGCCTTTCTCTGCATGAAATATAAACAGAAATCAGTCTTCAGAACCCTCGGCGGAAAGCGAGGTAAGGCCATCGTCACCTCCTCGCATCTGTCGACACGCCTCATCGAGGTCGCCCGCTCTCCCCTCAGCTGCTCGTTCACGCACAGCTGCTGCCGCGATCCAAGCGATACCGTGCGGGGCCCTGTGCCTTGTCCGTCATCGCCCACATCATCTTCATCTCTGCCTCCAGTGTCTTCGGCTTGCCGCTTTCCATTGCAGCCACAATGCGGGTCTGAGGGCTTGGCACGCGCCGTGGCGGCGTGGCAGACAAAGACGGGGCGGACTGCACCGCGACGTTGAGCATGACCTTGAGGTCCTCGAGCACGTGGAGCACCTGCGCGAGCTGCGAGTGCGTGCGGGACGCGTAGTATATCTTCGTACACCTTCTCGGTGTCTGACGAGGACGTAGGGCCCTGTAGCCTAGAGCCTGCGCTTCTTATTAGTAGCAATATAGCAATACAGGGGAATTGAAGGAGCGTTAACGCACTTGCGCATGAGGGCGAGCACTGCGGGGGAGATGTTGCTCTTCACGTCGTCGCCATCATCGGGAGTGGCGTCGGGGTCGGACTTGAGCCGCTTGCATGGGAGGGGAGCGGATATGAGTGCCAGGGTTTGGGAGCTTCAGAGGTGTGACCGACGCGTGTGTTTGCGTGACGTAACGTGCCCCGTCGCCGATGCGCGGGCGCGCGCTGCGGCGCTGCGAGCAGAACGGGCATATGCGCGCGCACATGCAGGGTGTGCGCACGGCCAAGCGGCGCGTGAAGCCGCGGCGGCGAGAGAAGAGCCTGGAGCCGTCGTCCGGGGAGGAGACCGCGGGCGAGGAGCGCTTCGTTGACCAGCACGAGCGGGAGATGGACGGGGCTCATCAATGGAAAATACAAGGTACCACGTAGCGAAAGAATAATATGTAGATAGTCGATAAGCAATACTGGATGCCGAGTTTGCCCCTATTCACATGCTATTAGTATTTCACGGAAGACGTAGACTGCAAGTTAGCCAAGTGAGTCACACCCGTGAGGATGCGCACACTCCTCCGTCGGCCGACCAGCTGTGCGAGGTGGACAGGGACGGGAGCCGGGGTGACAGAGCCGGCACGATGGTCACGGGATGGAAACCGGCCCCATTGAGGGGGGGGGGGGAAGTGGAGAAGGGTCCGAAGAGACTGGTTGAGCCTGGTAGTGAACCGATGGAGGTAAGTAAGTACATATGCAAGTACGTTTGAGGTCGCGCAGCTAATACCTGGTGGGCATAAGTGCCCGAGGACGGAGAGCGAGCGGACCGCGCCGGTGCGGCGGCGCCGAGCACCTCACCCGGCCATCGCGACCGCTGCGACTTGATGGAACTCCAGCTCCTCGACCACTCCTCTTCGCAAGTTCGCATGGCATCCCTTCCTGAGGCCTAAGGCCTCACTACATCAGACTGTCAGCTGGGTCTCCATGCTCGTCTCTACATTCACCTTTGGGGATCACTGTGTCTCGTTATCAGCCGTCAACGTGCCGACAGGAATAGGCAAGCAGGCAGCACCGTTGACACGTCATACGACAACTTATTGGAGTGCTTTATGCATATGGCCCGCCCCTCATCCGCGTGTGCTTCTGCGCATCTAGAGAGCCCAAGACAGGTGAGCAATTCGATCTTTGAATTGGGCATTCGCGTCTACCTGTGCCAGACGCATGTTGAGGTGACCTGTCCTCGCCCGGTATGCGTCTGCACCGGTCTGACTCATGGAGATCAGGAACGCTACGAATTGTGGGGGCGAAATAGTCTATTCCGAGTCGTCAAGCTTCACCCCCGGTCATGCTATAGTACAGCGAGGAGTCGACATCTAACGCCTCGAATACAGTGCTTTCAGCCTGGGCAGGGCATATCCCCGCCGCACACCGCCTTGAGGGACTGAGCTTTGGCCTTTCGGGGATAGTAAACCGTAGTATGTCCAGGCCCCCTTGCGTCAGAGTACATGTCTGGCCATCCTGCAACACATACTTTTCCGCTCCCTCCGGGATTTTAGGAGTGTCGGTCGGAAAGGAGCGTTCAAGAGGCGCGATGTTCGTAGGGTCGAGGTTCATGTAATGCGGGAAATGGACCCGTATTTCGAACCCCTTTGGCGTGTTCACAGGCATCGTCGTGTCCGTCTCCACGACGTCGACGCAGTATTCGGAATGGAGCCTGGAGCCTGGCCAGATCCTGAGGGAGTATGCGGTGCCAGGGATTGGTGTGGTGACGACGTTGTCGGTGTTTGGAGATGGCTTGAGCTGACGAAAATGTTAGCAAGGCACTGTCTGTGGTAGGAACTGGCGCCACGCACGCCTGTTACATCCACGGAAGCATCCAGCTTGGCCTCTACCAGATGATCCAGCCCTTCCCTCTTCCCAAAGAACTCATCGGAAATGACGCTCTCGTACAGTCCATCTATCCAAGCCTGTACTTCCTCTGGGGAGCCTGTAATGTTACTGAAGCCAGCGGCAAGGAGGTCGAAACTGTTCCGCGGCTGAAAGTTGGGGATCCTGCCCTGGATGAGCGTCGTGCATAAAGCGCGGAAAGTGGTCTGCTTTTCGGTGGAGGGTAGTACCGCAGGTGTAAACCAAGTGGCGCTCTGGGTGTAGCGCGCCGCATCAGGTGGTAGCCAATGGCCACAACGTCATTTCTTCGGTTCGTCCGAGTCGCGGGTCTGAGGCCGTATGATTCAGCTTCGCTTCGCACTCAACAAAGGGCGTAAATTGAAGCGCCATACCAATGACCGACTTCGTTCTTTGCGTCGCTTCATGCTGATTTCTTGTTTCAGGGGTTGCGCAGAGAGGGGGGGGGACAATCCGACACAGTGCGGGGACGACAATGGAGAGATGCAATGATTCTTCATTCTTTATACGCTTGGAAGGGTCAGTTATATGTTCGCTTCTGTGAAAATCGGCAGCTTTCGGCGACAAAGTGAAGAGCACGGAAATCCTAAGCATGCGTGCGTGCATAGTACGTCTTTTGTTTGTTTTTCGAATGCACGCCTAAACGTGGCTCTGCTTCTTGACCTTCCAGACCTTCATAAGAAGCCGATTCTATCCAGTTGCCGACGGCCGTTGCCGCTCTCGATTCGCGGACGATCAGCTCACTGAATGGCTCTTATCTGGCCCGTTGGCTGCAAGAAGCGAAGCCCAGCTTCAATCAGCGAAAGGTGCGCATTGCAATCCAGACGTTTCCCTAGCTATGTTCTTCTTATTTGTGGGTGCGCAATTGAACCATGATGATCATAGTCCTCATCATCAACGATGCGATAGGTTTGGTATCAACCCCATTGCTTTCAAGCCCTTTGCTCGCTTTGACATCGCTTTGGATGGTAGGTCGATTCTTAGGATGTTTGATGCGCCTCGAGTATAAATATGAGCCTCAGGATCACGCTCAACATCGACACACTCTGTCGTGTGCCCTCCAGGTGCGGCATTCTCCCAACAGTTCTTGTAGTGTCTGCTCACATAAGCGCATCTAGACACTTCGTGTACGATACAGGAATATGGGTACGGCATTCCTTCGAGTTTCCTCGTCTTCGCTACGTTGACTGCAGAATCCCTCACATCTAGCGCAGATAATCCAGCATCCTGCAGCGATTCCTGCCGGGAAGAAGCTTCTAGGCTCCGTCGGAAGCCTCTTTCTACACCAGAAACAAGGCGACATCTATTTCCAAGTCGTCTGGACTCCTGGACCAAACTTTCGCATCGTCCTGACCACCGTCACGTGGGGCGTCTCTATCGTCCTGGTACAGTTCTCAATGGACCCGTCAGCGGGCCTACCATGGTGGTTCATTGCCGGAGCGCTAGTTCAGCTCGATGTTCTCAATTTCGGCCAGCAGCACACTGAACAAGCGCACGTCCCCACTCCTCTCCCGAATGCCCTCCCTGTCGTTAACGGCAGGGAGGTCTATCACGCACACTATGTGGTAAACAACGTCCTGTTCCAGGGCTGGAGGATCCCATGGCACAGCGAGGTTCGCGTCCACCGGTCCACGCTACACTACCCAGAGCGCCCATTGCACTACCACAAGGCTTCTCGACGAACGGACCATGGCCCTGACATCCCCGATCCCCTGCCAAATCATGCCGGAGGGAAACACAGTGTATTCCATCAGCTTCGTTTCACGACTCAAGTTTCCAGTACTCGCCAGGCGTGCAACTAGCTGCCGACCATCGCCTAGGTTAGATCCGCTGGGTTCAACGATGCCTTCTGAATCGGCTCACCCCTCGCTACGGGTCCCGTCGAACCGCTAGCTCCATTCACTGTTGACAGAAGTCGTATTTCAGCCCCAGAATACCTCCTCAGACCGCCAGTCTGCATGGCGTGCTGCTCCGCTCCGATCCCCGGAAAATTGGCCGTTGGAGACTTGGATTTTGTCTCCCCATTGTTCGAGCGCGTGCTGGAGCGTAGGACTTGTTTGGGGGTCAGTCTACTGCAATGTATGTTTGTAAATCTGGGATAGTGTTTGCGGACCAGCGTGCGTGTACCCGGTCAATTTCACGGGGGAGGATCGGCCAGGACCCGACGAGTCTCGACCGACGATAAGGATGCCCTAAATAAGCGCCAGTCAGGCCGCTACTCCAAGCGCTTGCCACCTATCTGGGCTTCGTCTTCTTCCTCTCCTCCTCCTTCAAGCTCAGCGAGCTGGCCCTGTTGCTTGGTTTCTCCTCTCTACGCCACGAATATGCCTGCCATGGACCCGCTGGACCACATAGCACTCGATCGCACTGTGCCGGATACTTGTCGCCTCAATACTGAACTCGCGATTCTTCGTCGATGTCCCGAGTCCGAACGTTGGAGGCAGGAGTCCTATCTAGACTGTTATCTTCCGAGGGTCCTAGACATGGGTGGATGCACATACCAGACTTGGTGTGTCCCTCACCATTTCCGAGTGTCGCTCCA
Source organism: Ganoderma boninense (assembly GCA_002900995.3). Taxonomy (NCBI): domain Eukaryota; kingdom Fungi; phylum Basidiomycota; class Agaricomycetes; order Polyporales; family Polyporaceae; genus Ganoderma; species Ganoderma boninense. The sequence continues at coordinate 115,273 of CM035310.1, forward strand.
AGCCATGGTCTCCATCAACCTCGGGTACGTCGTCAACATGGCGTCTGGGTGTAAACTTTCATCGTGCTAATTTGTCTTTTGCAATAGTTGATTTATTCTTGAGTCTCCAGCCGGTCTGCGAGGCTGGAGAAGGGATCGGAATGCCTCTTGTCCGAGCAGGTGAGTGTCCTATCTGTACTTTTGTGCGATTCGGGAAATCACGTTTCCGAGAGGGACAGGAATCATCGTTTACACGAGATCGAGAGGTTGCGCACCACGTTGGCGTTGTCATGGTTGCATGGTTATGGTTGCATGGTTGAAGCTGCAAACCGTCAGCGAGTGCATTTTGAACGCGATCCTGCCAAGCATTCGGCTGTTCATGCGACGTCGCAGAGCTCGTACAGCTGCTGCTTCTGTTTGACCATGCTGCTCGCGAGCGCAGGTCGTTAATCACCATCTTGAAGGTCCAGGTCCGGGCATTTGAGGTCGACAGACGAAGATCCCTGGCGATGAGCTCGAACCTGTTTGTGAATCTGCAGTCTTCCTTACTGACCAATGCTTGGGGCAGTGATGTGTTGAGTAGGCATGATGCCGATTTCGGGGGGTGTTCGAATGAGATGCGCGAGCTGGTTTCCGGTATGTGCTCTGCTTTCTGAGGTTGTTGTACGCAATCTAATGCATGTGTCATGGAAGGTTCTGGTCAATGACGAACACCGCGAACTTGAACAGCCCTGCATTCTGGTTGAATGGTACGTGCTCTCTCTCAGAAGCAGATGGGTGGACGTACGCAATGGGCGGCTGAAATGGTGTGTTGCAATGGCAGGCGGGCCCAAGCCCGCGCTGACCGTGAAGGAGATAGGTGCCAGCGCAGCATTCGGACAGGGATAAAGGCGCGTTGTGGGGAGCCACGCGAGCCTGTACCTAACGGAAACGAATGGATTCGACGGTGCGCGGCGAAGGCGCAGGGGCACGGTCCAGCCGTACCTCGCAACTTATGGATGTAGGTTTGACTGAGCACACGGGCTGCGAACGCGTATGATCGCGCTCCCTATCGTTCATGCGCAGACTGTAGTTAACGTGCGGGCGTCCTGTAGATGGACTCAAGACCGGTGCTCTACCTTGCGATGCGATCGAAAGCCACACGGCGCTGCTCCCCACCAAGGTCGTTCGTGGGCTCGTTCAGACCGACCGCAGCCTCGAACGTGCTCCTCACTGTCCCCACCGTCCCCGTCGAGCTGCTCGCGGTCGCGTCCACGTCCGAATTCACTAAATGCTGCACAGCCGTCCTGACCCCATCCCATGTCAGCCATGGCCAGCCACGAACAGCGACGCGCGTAAAATATGGAAGAAGTGCTCACCCAGACGGCTCGCGTGCGGCGACGGACGAGAGGCTCGCGGGGGGCATGTAGAATCCCTGGTCCCATGCTTGCTCGTTCGCATATGCTGACTGCTGCTCGCTCAAACTAGGAACACAAGGACCTCAAGACTGCCATGGCGGCGCCCGAGTGGTTCCACGTCCGGCACGGTGAGCTCTCGTATCGGAAGGATATGTACAAGAACGATGGTGCGTCGCGTGAGGGTCGCGTAAATGATGGCATACTGACAAGGATGGCTCGGGCGCGGGCGGCCAGAACGTGCAGTTCGACGAACGACTGCTCGCGTACTTCTGCGCAGAGCCGATGATCGCGCGCATGGAGGCGCGCGGGGTCGACCACGTCGCACTGCTCGACCTCTACGTGGTCGAAGACATGACCATCGGGCTGCACCTCTGCCGCGGGAACTTGCCCCGCGCGGGCTCATTTGAGCCGTTGAGGTTCCTGCCGCGGAACAAGGCGATCAGAACTTGTCGTTCGAATCGTTGGTTGTCACCAGCGAATCGCCACTCCGAGTCACACGATTCGCGTTCTGAATCACGGGGGAATCTGTCACATGACTCGCATTGTCACATCATGTAGAATTTTATATGTTGTCCACCTGTTCCTTCTTACAACATTCAGGAAGTTTACCTAATGGTGTCTCTATGTTGCCTCGAACATCATGTTAATCACGGGAGTTACAACATTTTATACGATGCTCGCCTGTCGCTCGGATGTTTTCATGTTGACCATACCAAGCAACATTATAAATTATATCATTATGTTGTGTAAACGAGAGATTATTCAAAATTCTATCGGCGACAACACTCTACTTACGTGATGCAAACAATCGAAAGCTTTATCATCTAAAACGTTAAAACTCCGCCTAGATGTTTTCAACTAGATTTCTCAACGAGATATTGTAATTAAAAGTATGAATGTTGATGGAATGTTGTCCCTCTAGACAACATCTCGACAACATTCAATATATGGCCTGCAAGAACATATGTCATTCATGTAACAAACATTCAGAGTGTTTTGACCTATGAACACTGTATGATGCCGCTATCAACAATGTGACAACATTTAATCAGTTATCACACCTTTGCTAAGATGTTATCGCTCGCAACACAGAATAATGTCCTCAGTGTAGGCGGTATTAGATCACCTGGGTAGAACACCATGTTGAATTGGTCGTAATGTCGCGAGAACTGTTAGATGCTGATGTGTGCAGCCGAAAACGTAGAAAACAGAGTCCTTATATACATGCTATGAGCCATGGATTATCCTTAGCGATCATTTGGAGGGCGACCATGTTCGGAGCCTGACAGCTGTGCCAGATGGCACTCGCCGTTGAGATACCGCCGGCCTGTCACGGCACACAAAACACACAAAATTACAATTACCGACTTACCTCACTGTTCCCCTCCGTGCACCATGTCTGGCCGATCATGGTTCCCCGCCTTGGAAGGCTTGCGCTTTGACATGCAGGTATCGCTACGGTGGGGCCGGCGTTTTCAGCTTCCCGTCGTACGTACGGCGTATTCAACGACTTGAGAACTAAGGAGGACGCTTGTTGGCTCCACCGCTCCCTGACACGAGTAGGACATCGAGAATCGTATGGAACATCGAAGAGTGTGAGTATCACTTGAGGAGGGGGTAAGCAATGAAGCTCTGAATGTTAATACGGTTAGTTCACGTGCAGGTACGAGCTCGGCATTCCGCCCGCTCCGTCAACTTCAGGTATGATACGGCCGCACCCAAACGACCTCTTATATCGCTCCCCGCCGTTGTTACGTATTCCTCACGCGTTTGCCCTCCTTCCTTCATCATCGCCGCTCTCTCCCCCGCGTCGGTACTGTCCCCGGACTCGCACTCTCCGCTCTGTAGGGTCAACCGCGCCAATTCCATTCTTTCCGCGTCTCCTCTCCCCTCGTCTGCCGCCCTCGTAACAACACTGAAGTCATGAGGATTGTCATGCGTGTTAAATGTCAGCTTTCGGGGAAGGTGGTCAACCAACTTGAAGCGCGTACCAAATTTTTGAATAAGTACAATGAACTGGTACCTCCGAGTCATCAAGTTAAAACGAGTACTAGTTCAGCAAAGCCACCTTACATGGTTACTTCGACTCGTCGAGCAGACTCGGGTCCATCAGCAAAAGTGCAAAACACTCGGGCAAGATTGGGTCAATCGGCTCTGGGACCTTAAATTGGGAGAAATTGGTTTCGAACCCGAGCGAGGGCAATTGAAGTCGATTGAGTCGGATTCGAAAAATTGCTCGAACGAATTCAATTCTTGCCAGCTTCAAGCGTGTCAAGCTTTCTCCCCTATCCTGCGTTCTGACACTCGCCATGGACTGAGAGTCAACGTTACCTCCATTATTTGCAGACAGCACTGCCAGTGGCAACCGCGAGAGAGGGCGGGCTGCCAAATCAGGACGGGTCCCGATCGAGCCCCGACGTCTCAACCCACGACGTCATTTCTCAACGCGCTACAAAAACGGTCGCCCCTTCCCCAACCCTTAATGTTCTAACTCTCCCTCCTACCTCCATCATCTCTGTCGACTCTCGGTTCTTCCAAGTCCTCGTTTTGAGAGCGTCAAGACAGCTTGAACTTCGATGCGTAGGTGAGATTGGCGTTCATCAGTAAAACCTGCACAGCTCTGGATGGTCTGAGTAAGTACCATTCCAGACTTTTCAGATCAAGTCCAGACGTTTCAGCTTCAATTGGCGCCCAGAGGTGCCAGACCCACGTTCAGAAGATCGAGCGCTTTACTCATCGACCAGCGCCGTCCCAGACCGCTGCTTTCTCCCTACTCCCTCTTCGCTCTCCCTTCAAGTTTTCATTCTGTTGGCTGCATACGGCTTTCTATACAATGGATTCTATCTGCTGTACTCACTGGATTGACCACGACCTTCGCTGTGCAACTGCTACCCGAGGAAGGGCACCAATCTCGACCCCGCCGACATGAACGTCGTACAACTCCACCAACAACGCGTTGCAATATCGAATAACGAGGCCTGGGCAGCTAGTATTACCGGGGTATGTGATCGGGGGTCAGGTGGTGAGAGATAGGGAAAGGCGAGCTGGGGATCATTAGGTAGGTACGTTGCAGTGCCCATGCCCCTCCAATCCCGGCTCCCGTCCCCCTCGTCCCGCACTCTCTGGAGCCTGGCCTCTCAAGTCTGGCAGATGTAGGAATATATACGCATTGATATCTAAAGCGATACCGGCTTGTACCGTGTGTCAAAAATGTTTCCCGCTTGCTTGCGATTGTCCCCGCTGTGACGCCGCAGCCTCCGATGCCCATCCTCCGCCCTCAGTTCTCTCGAGCTCAACATTGCGCTCATTCACGCGTAATGTAACTGTATATTATCTTTAAGATGCATTGAGAGTAAACTACAACAGTGTATTCTACTCCTTGCTTGTGAGTTTGAAACCGTTGTGTCAGGAGGTCTGAATGGTCTGGATGGGTGGCTGTCCAGTGCATCCAGACCTTCAGACATTGTCAGTTTTACTGATGTTGGGTTAAGTGGCATGGTACGTCGTCTTTGTTTTCGGGTTCAGGTTGCATAACAAGGTAAGTGGGCTTCTTCACTGTGCATATATGCGGCTATATGCGGCATTATTCTGTCCGGGAGTATCCAGGTAAGTGTTTTTATCGTTTTTGCGTGTATATGCCACCGGTCCGAGTCGGGTACAGGTAGGTCATCGTCTCGGTCGCGATTCCCCGTCACCAGCAGCCTGCCTCCAGCCCTTCTACCAGAAGCTAAGTTGGTAATTTGAAGGTGCGTCCCACGCCATCGAAGGTCTTTGCTCAGGCTCCAATGCCAGTGCATCTCCATGGCCTCCAGCATTGTCCGAGGTACGTCCCTGACCACCGCCTGCCAGTGGCACAAGCTCGCGTCCGAGTACTAGTTATGTAGTAGCTAGCTTCTGTCGCTCCGAGTCCCAATATATTTGTGTTGTAGCACCATAATTCCGAATGGCGTTCTCTCAATCACTCTCAATTAGCCCATGCGTAGTTAATTCAAGCCGATTGAGCACAATTGCCAGGATGGTGGCGAGCGCGCGTTCCAATCGGCCTCAATCGGGTCGCTCGTGTTCCACCCCATTCAAGGACATTTTCTCAATGGCCTTGGGCTTAAGCGGGATTTTATCAAACTCAAGGGGTTCGCTCGGGAGAATTGGGTCAATTGGTGATATCGTATTGGAGCGCACTCAAACCCGCTGAAGCACGCCCGTCCTGCACTTTTGCTGATGTCAAGGGGTGGTGGCTAAGCGCTAAAAGACCGGAAGTGCCCGAAGCCGACGGTATCGGAGCGCTGAAGCGCCAGCTCTTGGTTGATCATGATACTTTCAGAGAAATCATGGGCTCCCCTGTGGTGCGTTTCTACTCATTCTCTCACTCGCAGGACAATGTCCCTCGACTCAATACTTCCCTTCCTAACAGTCCTTGTTCGGGGTACACGTTCATTATATTATTCGTGGTCTGCTCATGACCATCATCCCTGAACGTGCACACCCCGGAGTGAAGCATACTTGACGCCTTCCGGCGAGTCACATCACCGAAAATCAGCGGTGCTGTGGGGCTCGGGAACTGGCCTGTGACAGGCTGATAGCCGTGAGTTAGTAGGATCTAACTGCTATTCAGTTCCAAGACTTATGACAGTGAGCGATTCCCAGAACCACGAAGAACCGGGATTTGCACTGACCCGCCTTGGCCGGGGCCTTTTCAGACTCAGACACATCTTCCGAAGATGATATGCTATTCGCCTTAAGACTCGCTTGCGTGGCCTCGGCAGTCATCCTGCTTCCCAGTCGGCAGTTCGAGCAATGTCTCCAGTTTATCCTCAGCCCACTATCAGCTCCCAACATCACATCGAAGAGAATTCACAACGACGTCTCGAGGGGACACCCAGGTATTTGTGCATTCAAAGATTCTTCCCTCATCGTGAACCCATTACTTACTCGATATTGGCGTCACAGTCGTCCCTCCCAGTCACAAGAAACATGACGTTCAGGGCTTTCGCGCCTCCCTGCTTATGAGCCAATCACCAACATGCTCTACAATTCTCCACGCCCAACTCGCTTCAGTGCGTGCCAGTGGTCGAGCCACCAATCACCGGCCGCGGCCATCCTCCGATGGAGCCAAGGTACGTACGCATGAGCTACTGCCCGGGTTCTTCGAACGTGGAGCATTGTCCAATGGCCCTGAGTTGTCATTCTCTCAGGGAACCAGCTTCAAACTTGAAAACGCCGGTACTGAAACGATCCCCATTCGTCAGCATTAGGAAGCGAAGTCGGCTCAACAGGGCATGGGATCAGTGAGGTAAGTAAGCTAGCTAGCGTCGCACCGGCATTGTCTAAACAGCGTGGCCGCAGAGTGATCTCCTGCCATCTACGTTCAGGATACCCCAGTACACGTCACGTCGAATATATAAGAACCGCATTTCTCCGCGTCGACCTCAGCACGACTCGGCATCTAACAGCTTTCACGACATCACGACGAGTTCAACATGGTCTTCTACCCCGGTAGGTCTCACTTCTCCCCGTCCCCTCATCACCTGAGCTGCCTTACACTCGTTGCTTACGCACTGCACCTTCGCCCCCACTGGCAGACAACGAGAAGCGCGCGACACGCCTGCAGCAGCTCGTCGACAGCATGGCGAACCTGCAGACCGACGTCAAGAACATCGGCCACAGGATGGACGAGAAGAACGCGAGGTACCGCCCCGCGATCGACGCCCTCCTAAAGGCGCACGGCATGGCCACCGTCGACGACGTGATCAAGGCTGCGGCGGCCAAGATGACACCCGGCGACAAGAAGGTGTTCGAGGCTGTAGGTACTCGTATTTGTGTCACTCCCCTCCCTGGCATCCGGCATCTGGCTCGAAGCTACCTCGGGTGCTGACACACCGAATCATCATAGCTCATCAAGACTGTCAAGGACACCAAGAGCGTGGGTGCTCGCGTCTGCTCTTGCGCTGAATCGTGATTCTGACCCCAGGGCTCTCGTGATCATAACAGGGCTTCGACACCACATACTTCATCGCCGGGCTGCTCCTAGCTCCAGAGGGCGTCCTCAGCGGCTCGGCGTACGGTGCGTCCATCCCTCGATCCCACCCTCGTCCGCCTGCTCATGCATAGCGGGCATCACAGGCAAGGCGGTCCTCAACATCGCCCGCTTCGGCGTGCGCATGGTGAACATCAAGTGGATGGCGAATTTCTTCAAGGCTGCCGAGCAGGGCTCCCGCGCAGCTACCACAGGTGACTCTCGGCCCCTCCTCCTCCTCTGTTGAGTCGAGACCCATACAACTGACTACCGTCGCGGTTCCGTAACCACAGCCGCGACGGAGATCGCTGCGGAGGCGGAAGCCGCGGAGCGGACGATCAAGGGTGAGTCGACATTCCAACTTGAAGTGCTCCATGGCACAGTAGTAACGGTATTCTTGTCCTCCTGCGCGCACAGAAGCAGGCGAGGCGGGCGAGGAGTTCGGCGAGGCCGCCAAGGCAGCGACCCTCGCCGGCCGCATCAGCACTTTCTTCAAGATCCTCGGCGCCATCGGCCTCGTCGTCACCGTAATCGCCGGCGTCATCGAGGCCGTCGTCGGCGCAGAGCAGTACGTGTCCCCCCTGCCCTTACCTCCTTGTCTCCTCCCCAAGTCCCCAACACGGCTTGCTGATGGCTGGGGCAGGAGGAGGAAGCTGATTGAGGCAATCCACGGGCTGCAGCCCGCGCGGCTGTCGGCGGCGTTCTTCAAGCGCGAGGGCACGCACGTCCTCAGCCACCTCGAGGACGCTCGACCTCTACCTCGCGGCCATGCCCGGCGGCGCGGAGCCCAACCCCGCGCTCGCCGCCAGGGTGCGTGCACCTCCCCCCCCTTTTTTTTTGCTGCATAGGTGCCGCGGTGCGGAGGGTGCTGACGGTGGTGTGGCCATTGCAGGTCGCGAAGAAGCTCATCGGGGGGATCGCGGAGCAGAACGCCGCGATCGACCTTGGGGCGCTGGAGACGGACCTCGAGATGCAGGACCGCACGTCGGCGCTGTTCTATGGGGGCGACGACCTCGGCCACGAGGCGGTCGTCGCGGCTGCGTCCAAGCAATCTTAGTTTTATTTTGAAATCTGTGTCGTATTTTCGATGAATGGTGTGGTGTCTGGAAAGTTGAACCGGGTTCCCTGAAGCTGGCCGCCAATGGAAATTGGGCCACACAAGCGTCGTAGACATTGAAATTGATATATGTGCAACCCCACTCCCGAGTCCCGAATTTGCGCGTGTCAAGGTACGGTTTGTGTCGCCTTGCGTGTTTAAAAAAATTCCAGTTTCCCTGTACAAAGATGGAGAGGACTTGGAGACTAAAAGTGCCTGTGTCGAATTAACTACAAAGTAGGATAACTACAGAAATATAGTTATGATCAAGGAGTCGCTGTAGCGAGGCGAGTGCCATGGGATTAGACTCAGCATCACCTCCTGGTATCATCGAGCCGACAACGCGCCTCGCAGGGCGTTGCAGGGACTGAAGGCGGGGACAGAGCGAATGAGCACGATGAATCCCGGGGAAAGAAAGAATCAAGAGGGACAGGCATCGCCATCGTGCATGTGCATCAGACGCGGTCACGTTATCGCGCCGTGGCGCCGAGGTGTGGCCAGTGAGCATAATGATATGCGGCTGGTCCACAACAGATAATAATTGTGACTGGCCACGTCTGAGCATGTTACGGGGCGCAGAGCGTAGCATGGCGCTCGACGCGCGACGAGGGTGAGCGTAAATCGACTCCCACGGGCAAGGGCCATGGAAGCTGAAAATCTAAGGGCCCGGGGCTGACGTAGCTGCGGTCTTCGAAGACCCCGCTGTTTTGGCCCGCTGATGGGTGTGGTACCGCGCTGAGCGGGAAACCATGCACCTCGAGCCCAATCTGACGACCTCGCCCACTCACATGCCAATCCCTCATTCCCGCGTCCTCTCCTTTCTTTCGCTTTATTTTGTCTTTCTGTTCCTCCGCGAGTCGTGATCTATACCAGAGTAGTTAGTAGTGTTCCGTAGTGCAGCGTCCGAGCCCACATCGCGTACTTACACACAGCCACACACCATGCCTCGGCTATCTCCGGGCCGGCTTGTACAGTTTTCGTCGTGCTCGCCGACCTGATCATCATCTTCTACCCTCTACCTCGTATCTGCGCACCTCTCGCCTCCTCGTCTTCCATGTATCTACGTCTACGGCTGTCTCTCGGGCACCTCTAATCCCAGCTTTTCCCGCTATCCTGACCTCTATCCGACCGCCTGCGCAACTCCGACCTCAATCAGCGACCAAGTTCTCTTTCGACTCCCGACCTCGTCTCTCGTCTTCCGACCTCGTCTCTCGTCTCTCGAACATCGACTTATGCATTTCCCCTTATATTCTATCGCCTCGGCCCTCAACTCGCATCGCCCTCGGACTACGTACACGGCCAGACCCGGTCCGCACTACCACTACCACCACCACCACCACACTCTTTCCACCACCCACTCTGCACCCACTCCCCTTGCCGGCACGCTCGACGGACCATCGCACCTTCAGACTTCTGCACTCGTAGGGAGTGTTGAGGTCTATCACCGCACCGCCGTAAACGCAGATGAGCGTAGAAGCAGGCCAGACGCGATGAACGCTGAGCCCCAGTACTCCTGGTTGGACGCGGATGCCGGATGGTCGTCTGTCCTGTGTTGGGCGCGATCTTTCCACGCCAGACCCCCGAGGGTGCCGGGGTTCGAGTGACAGTCCATCATGGCAGCTCCTTCCCTGGATGCCAGCAGCCTGGGCTCCCATACGTGTTTCAACTGCCCAGCACTCCGGGAGCCCGGTCAAGGGATTGGGATTTCTTGCGACTGTGATTCTGCGTCCGACTCGGACTCCGAGCTGTCGTAGACGAACACCAGTTCAAAGGAGCTCGCTCGCCCCACGCGCTCCTGCATCTCGACGTCGAAGAGGCCGTCGTCCGAGACTTCCTCCGGCCACGGGCCTGCATCCGCGTCCCCTGCGGTGGACATAAATGACTGGGGGAGGAGCCACACCAGCGCCCTGTGCCGACCCAGACCGTGAACTCAGGAGTTAGGCAAAGACTACGAGATCAAATGATGGGGAGGAGGACTCACGGGACGCGAATGCACGACGCGGTCGCGACAAAGAGTGCAAAGTTCCAAGAGGACCAGCTCGGGGCATCGTTCCGGAGTGTCGTCCATATCCGGTTCCGGTATGCCGCGACGATTAGCTGCTCATCGTGGTTCGTCAACGAGATCAGCCTATGTGCGTCTGTGGAGGCCCGGGAGGGGGGCAGGGCTAGCAGGCTGACGTACCCAGAATGCGCCGACGGCTGTTCCGGCCACGAGCGACCAGCGCGCAAGGTTCGCTGCCCTGCGGAGGCGAGACATCCTTTTGAGACATTTATTACGCCCTGAGTTTTGCGGAGCTCCACGCGTCCTAAAGGATGCTAGAACATGAGACATTGCGTGAGGGCGAGTCTATGAAATTGTCCATACCTTGAGTCGAGGAGCATGCTGGCGACCAGGCTGGATATCAACACGCACACCGCGGTGGCCATCCCGTCGGGCTCGACGAAGAATACGACCGCGAGCCGGACTGGGGGCGACTTCATGATCTCGAGTCGACCAATCGTCACGCCCACGAGGACTTCACCAAGGACGTGTCAGCGACCGTCGCAGTAGAGAGCTCGTCAAAGTCGACTTACCAGTTGTCACGAAGAGAAACACGGCGCACAGACCTACGACCGCCCTGTTCCCCTTCCACGCCACACACACGCGCCACCACAGGATCGCCTCCCCGACGAGTATCTATTGCGTACCTCGCAAAGTCAGCGCCGAACAGACGCAGCAGGATGATGGTGGATTGCGCACACTGATCGCGAGAAACCTGGGCGTGGCGCACATGAGCACAGGGGCGGGGGACACCAGCACGGCCTCTCGGGCGGTGGCAAGGGACGCTCCGCGCCTTTCTGTGACCAGGGCGCGCAGGTAGAGCTGGATGCCGTTCGCGAGGGGGAATACACAGGAGGCGGCTTCGAGTGTGTACCAGGTGAGGATGACGGCGAGGGAGATCGCAGTAGGAGGCCCAAGGCCGCCGAATCTGAACGGAACCGAGGTTCGACGCCGAATGTGAGTGCTCTGCGTCCTCTCTATGCGAAGGTCATGAGTGCTTACATGTGGATGTAGGAGCGGATGGCGAGCCCACAGGTCGTCGTCGCTGTCGTGTGGTGCAGGTGCAGAGTTGCTGTTAGCAAGACAGAGTGAATGTCGACGATTTCAGAGTTTCGCACCGAAGATGATGGCATACAGCATAGCCACAATAACGACATGAGGGTCTACGCTGACCGGGATACCGCACAGCGGGGAGTGCATCGCAGTCAGACAAGACAAGACAACACGAGCCGTCGGCCAGAGGGGGAGAGAGGGAGAAAACGCACAGGACGCCGAGGGACAGAATATGAGGAGCTTGTCAGCGTGCTGCGCAATGCGCTCACGGACGAGATACGCAGCATGTCATGTCATGTCCGAGATGCGGAACGTTAACGTCGAGGCGCTATTAATAAGTTTCAGGCTTTCCGACTTCTAGCAGCTTCTAGCCCTAGGAAAAACTATTCCTACGCTTCTATCGTTATTTTCTTTTCGTAGAACATCATAAGTGGTAGGGCATACCTGATAACTGAAATATATCGGCGAGCACGGTACCGGCCCTGCTGCAGCTGGACTTGGCGGTCTGAAGAAACTTGTAAGTAGCCTGGCTGACAGAGTGTTTGGATGCCAAATTACCCAAGGCCACGTCTTGCAAACGGACAAAGAAAGAACAAGAACGGGCGCACTGGCTCATCGCAGAGACATCTGTGTCGGGCAGTTTGAACGACGGTGGCGGCGGCGGTGAAATGTTATTGAAAGTTGAACGCGATGTTGAATGATGGTGATGCGCCGCAGATTCGATGGTGAATATGTAGCCACTTCCATGACAGGAACAAGCAGCACCTATTGGGCTCCTCTTGGAGTCGTCTCACACTGACCTCCTCAGACAACCTCCCCGGCGCCCAACTCTCTCCCGCTCTACTCCAATCCCCCGCCTCAACCAACTCCATCTCCATCTCCCCGATTCCAGATCAAATCCTCCGCATCTTCTCAGCGGTCTATATTGTGACAGTTGTGAAGCCTTCCACGTGTGCCTGAGCGACTCCCCTCGTTAAGTCCTTCTCGGTCTTTGGTGTCTCGTCAGTACTTGCCCCATAGTCTGTCTACAATGGGTATTTGTAAGTGGCAGACGTAGCGTATAGTTCTCCGCTGACTCTTGAAAACAGATTGCCTGAACATGAATGGTGAGCATCTGCAGACACAAACGTGACATTTCTGTCATGATCGAGCCACCGTTCCCGGTCGTACCACTGACCGCTACTACACCAGTCTACAGCTTGTATCAATCGTGATTCTACCCTTACATACGGGAAGAAGTGGAATGTCACACCTCGCATATCACATATCCGTATCGAAATCGAATGGGAAGAGAGAACGGCTGGAGCTCAGCCCGCCGTCGTGCTCGACTCGGACTCGGAGGACGCAAGGGGAGATCGAGACCGTGTAAGTAATCCGCCATCGCCCCGCAAGTGAACACGATACCGACCCACGCTGTTGTGCGCATCTCAGATACAGTCCTGATCTCCAAAGTCCAAACACGTCCGCGCCGTGCCCACCTTAGACCACGCACGCGACTCGAGCCTGAAGGGGGCTCAGGGATCGGTAGCCCTGGGTCGTGCCGAGTCCTGGCCCACCACATTCCTGCGGCTTACGCGTCCTCTTCTCCACGAGTAGGTCGACAGTCATGGTGCTGGTGCCATCTCTGGGGCGTAGCGAAGACAGGTGTCCCTGGATCGGAGGGACACTGGCAGGTGGGAACCTTGCACCGCAGTGTGCCGGGGGCGCGATGCCCTGCCACGGCGTCCGAGTCGGCGGCCTATGCATATCCGATGCAGCTGAAATATTAATGCTTCGTCAAAAACTAAACTTGGCCGGCGAAAAACAAAAATCGATGGCTCACCTTCTCGAGAAACGGGGGGGTCGGAAGGTGAGTGTTTACAACCCTCGGAGCTCCTGCCGCTGTCCTTCGCCGCCCCTGGCGCGCATAGGGTTCCGACTGTCAACATGCGCGACGCCGCGTTAATGTCCATTGCGAGCATGATCAAATGGGGAACAAGCGCATACCTCCATGGTCGTCAACTTCGACAGATGGCGCCAACTTCACGAGAGCTGCGCGAACGTCGTCGGGGAATGTGGGCCAGTCCTAGGGTGATGAACGGGACGGCACTCGCTATCGTTGGAAGCTAGCGCGGGGACAACGTAAACACGTTGAAACTCACTCTGAAGAGTGTGATGAGGTCGAGGTCGGAAGCGATGGCGATATCCGCTGTGGAAGTCTGGAATGCAGGCATCAGTAACAGTAACAATCAGCTTGAGGGCCCTCTCAAGAAGACGAATCATTTGCGTAGCCGCCCCTCACCCGCGCGCAACGCTCTGGCACGCACCTGCAAAATATACTCCAGGAGGTCGCTGACCGGGTCGTATGCCTGAAAGGGTTGGGACAAACTGCATCAACGGCCGTCGCTCGCAGCAAACAAGAGCGAGACATACCTCGGCGCCTTCATGCGACTTACGGTGGTCGACATCACACGCAGACGCTCCAGCACCCTGGCACGGGACTTTGGCATCTGGACTGGGGTCGTGGGGTCGTGGTGGGAGTCGGTCCGGGCCAGCAGCGGCTAGCATGGGTTCCGCCGACAGCAGGAAACGGCGCTTCATTTTGTAGTAGTGGATGAACAGGCACTGGTCGGCATGCGATTCCAATTCTGCGGTCGGACGGCGAGCGGGGCCGGCTTTGCACCATTCGTCGGGAAGGGGTGTGTCGCCGATCTGGACCTGGATACCAGAGAACCCCTCGACGCTCGTTCTCGTTTGGAGTCCATGGGGTCCAACGCGCCCGGAGCCTATCTGCCCCTGTTTGTTGCGGAACTCGCTTCCGTGGAACGCGGCAACGGCCCACTGCGTGGTCTTGAGCGTGCCGCAGACGAAGAGCAGGTCACTGGGGCGGAGGTCACGGCGGTCGAGCCCCCCGGCGCTGTTGGACGCGTTGGCAAACTCGAGCCAGGAGTCGAAGTTGCTCCGCATGTAGTTGACGATGTGTCGCTTCGCCATGGCATCTTCTGCAACTCCAGGACGGCTGAGCAGCAGCAACGCACCCGCGTCCGACCTTGTCTGAAAGCGCCATCCTACGCCGGCCGATGCAGGTACCACCCCGCTGCTCGGATTTGAAAAGTGTTCGTCAGAAGCGCATGCGGACAGGGCAACCACACAACTCACGTATCGATAGAGGCGTCTGCTTGTGCCTCACTCGCGCTTATACTTCGACTGAAGACCATCGGCGCTGTGATCTTGTCTGATCTGAGGATCAGGGCGGTGGACGGCGAGAAGACTGTGAAGTCCCTGGGCACACCCAATTCTTGGTGGATGGCGTCGTCTTCGTCTCTCGTAGTGTTGAAGAGGGCACGAAACTCGCCTTCCTTGAGCCAGCCCACGTCTCCGACGAGGACCTCCCGGCTGCCCGTCGAGATCGGTTCGGGGCTCCATAGGGGGTGGCCGTATCCGATTGGGAGGAGCTCCTCGACGTAGACGTCCCAAGGCTTGGTCGAAAACATGTTAGAGTGGACTTCGATGAGGAGAGAGGAGGGTGGACTCGAAGAGTAGGATCGCGAGGGGGGAATCGTGAACTTGAAGGCGTCCGTCGACGACCCGCGGAGGCAGTGCGGAGGAGCCAAGCCTAATAAAAGGTTCACAGCAGAACACGTTGTTCTGGGCGGTATGCATAGAAGTATCAGAAGACTGCCAGATGCATTGGATGGCTCCGTCACGCACACTGGCTATGGACGTTCTAGATGCCCGGCGCTCTGAGTGAGTCGCCCTAAGGCGGTGTCCATCGTCGACGAAGCTGTCCAAAGGTGAGAGAGCCTGAACCCTCGAGGCAGGTCGTGGTGGATCGTAGACGTGGAGAAGGACAAGGATCTGAAGAGAATCGATATCAGATTCAGCGTACTTGGCACTTTACCTGATGGGCGGTGCTCAGCTGAGCAGCAAGCACGGGATTAAGGAAGCGCGCATTTGCAAGCTACACAACCGGCAGAGCATGCTCGACAAGCTCGAAGCCAGTGCAGGACTCGAAGAATCGCCGCGACCGCTTGGATGACTCCGCGCCCAGTTTGCCAAGTTCCTACTCCACGGTAGTTCCAGAATAGAGGCCGATGAAGACGGCGGTCTCTTCTACGAGGTTAACAGAAACGCTTCGAGGTGTCGGACGCACCTGACATGTCTGCCGCGAAGGATCGGAGGACGGGGCGCGACGGCCCAGTCAAATCTAAAATCAATCTGCTCCCCAAGCGCACAACGACTCGGACAAGCAAGCACAACACTTGTTCTACCAGACTTGATGATACTGTACACCCAAGTCCGTCGTCAATCTTGGCGTGAATGGCATTTTCGACCAGCTCCGTCTAGTCAACAAAGCTGTGCTGCATCTCCCTTGCTCTTACTTCGTCGCCTCAGCGAGACGACGCTCCGCCTCCTTGAAGTTGATCACGTTCCAAATGGCGGCCAAGTACTGTCCGAGAGCGTCCGAGGAGTCAGCCTTACTCCTGTTCTCAGACGAAGACCACTGGCAGGAGGAAACGTACATCGGCCTTGACGTTGTAGTACTGGAGGTAGAACGCGTGCTCCCAGATGTCGATGCCGATGATAGGGACGTGCGTCAGGAGCGGGTCCTGGTTCGCGGTCGTCACGATCTCGAGCTTCTTCGTCTCGGGGTTGTACGCGAGCCAGCCCCAGCCGGAGCCCTGGATGCCCGCCGTCGTCCCGTTCATCGCCTTCTTGAACGCTATGGGAGACGGTTAGTCAGCAACTGCGTTTTCACGGACGGGCCAGAAGTCAACCACGACGAGAGCCACGGCGTCCTCAGAAGGCGGGGCACGACGGCCAAGGTGGATGTTTCGAGCGTATGGAAACAGGTTGGAAACAGGCATGGAAACTTCGAGTTTCTGGGTCATTAGGGGAGGTCAGAGTTCTCGATTCTGATCGACTCTGAAGGCGATTCCGGGGTCCACTTCTTGCCAGAATCGAGGCGGGATTTATTGGTGAATCAGGCGCTTAGACAGAGACGACCCAGAAACGCTGTTTTTGCAGAAGCGATTCCAGAGTCGCTTCTCCAACCCGAATCGCCGACTTTTACCTCCTCAATTCTCTGGCTGCTTCTGGCGGCCCCAAACACTCGTTGCATCGGCGTGTAGGGCCCACCATTAATCGGACGCAGCAGCGGGGCGGTCAACTCTGCCGCGGTTCTAGGTTCCTGATTCGTCTCAAAATCATTCGAGCAGCGACCCACGGCGGCAGAATCGCAAACTTCGACTTCGCCTATTTTCGGTGTGTCTAGGGATCCTGAAAACGACGAGTGTACTGGGTGTTTCCCAGGTGTGTTCACATATATTGGAAACAGCTTAGGTGTTTCCATAGAAGAGAAATGTCGGGGAGGCAATGTAGCCTGTTTCTTGCCTGTTTCCTGACAATTTCTCCTCTATGGAAACAACTCAGGTCGTTTGCGGTCTTCGGAAACTGGGTAAAAGCACAAAGCAAACACCGAGTTTCCCCAACCACGAACCAACCCGGAGACTCCCGAGACTTGAAAATTCCGTCCTCGCTTCCTGCACGGGGTACGACACTCTGCAGGACGTGATTTCTTCGTGGCATCCTCCTGGAGTCCTTCGTGGCATGCACAAAGAACGAAGCGCTCTCGAGCGCCCTTGTCATGCAAGACACCAACGTGATTTCACAAAGATATCGCGACCAGCGGCATCTGGGGATGTACACCGCAACTGGTTCTTCGCACAGCGGCCCTCCAGCCATGGCCGTGAGCATTCGGTGTGCATCGGCGCCGATAAGCAGCGAACGGGATGAACCCGGAACGCGCCGCACCTCCTCCCATGCGACCCACCGAACGCGTCCCCGCTACCTCCAGCACCACTGCCCACCACCCCAAGCTCCCCATACGCCAACGCCGCACCCAGCCCTCTGACATTCCCAACCCAGACAGAGACAGAGACACGCACCGTCGACGCTGCCGAAGTCCGCCTCGATCTTCTGCTTGAGGGGGCCGGCGGGGAGCTCGCCGCCGCCCTTGCCGACGGGGCGAGGTTCTTCCAGAAGAGGGTGTGGTTGATGTGGCCGCCGCCGTTGAACTTGAGCGCAGGCTGGAGGCGGATGCGCTCGCGCGCGGACGTGGCCTTGGCGTACGCCTCCTCGGCGGCGTTGAGCCCGTTCACGTACGCCTGGTGGTGCTTCGAGTAGTGCAGCTCCATGATCTGGCCCGAGATATGCGGCTCGAGGGCCTGCAGTGCGGAAGGGGAGGGGGAGAGGGGGGTGCGTTAGTGCCGTGCCATGCTTGGGATGGAGGGAGAGGAGACCCACGTCATAGGGATAGTCGAGGGCGGGAGGGTGTGCACGCTGCGGGCGGTGAGGGAGAGGGAGGCGGTGGGCGCGCGGGCTGCGCGTGCAGCAGAGCGGGCGATGGTGGTGAGCATGGACATCGTGAACGGCGAAGGTGAGGAGGAAGAGGAGGAGGACGACGACGACGACGACGGGAGGAGGGCTTATAGCGGCGCGTTGGAATCGACGTCATCCTTGCGGCACGTGGGGCTGTTCCGATTGGATGAGGTGAATTAGCGAGTTGGGCGGGGTCGGGAGTTGTCGGTTTGGCACGCTGATTACCTTGCGCTCTCCTCCATGACCATCGTGATGACTAGCGCAGCTGCGTACTTATAATAAGTAGGTCACTTGTTAGAACACGTCCGTCACGTCCAGGGGTTAAGCGCCTCTTTTCTGAACCGTTGATAACCCCAGTTAACAAAAGGCCCTCCGTCAAACACCTGTTCGTTAGTGATCGATCTAATTGTTGACCGTACCTGCATGGCTGTTGCATATCTTTGAATTATATGCCTACTTAATTGGTTCATTGCTGCAACAAGTAATGCGGACGTCGACGGGCGGACCGTTGAAGAGACGGAAATTACCTTGGGTACCAAGGTTACTGGCGAGCAAAATTCAAAGCGCCCGTTACACCCGGTTCCCCCCGATCAAGACACGGTATCCCCCGCATTCTGCTGGTTGAGGAGTTGGACGAGTGGTTTGCCAATCCTCGTATCCCGTGTCATTTTGTCTCCGCACCACCTCCTCATTACCACCGTTGTTTACCTGGCTCTTCACTTACTGTGTATCGACGTCTACATCGGCCTCTTTAGCATTTCCAATTCAACTCTTGCACTTGATTTCGAACGCAATCCAACCACCCGCGCGGGGAGTCCAACAGCGACCCCTCACACTGCATTTGCCCTTCAACTTGTAACCGCGTTCCTCGACTCTCGGCCTTGCATTTAATCTCGGCGCTGTGCTTCAACCTTCATATTCATGTTTATTATTCGACCAACCCTCCTCTCGGACTCATATCGCTGTCGGGCACGGCGTACCATCAACGGTACCACGCTCCTTGTTCGAACTCACCATCCAATGATTTTTGAAACGTGCTGTAGCTACGTATTACGGGCTTCATGCTTAAGTTCTTACCCAGGGTTTCGGCCCCGTGCGCAGGCGGCATCCATGTCGTCCATGTAGTATGTCGATGTCAGCTACGTTGCGTAGTTGCACCCTGTGAACAAGGATTTTGGGTCCACCCTCACTCCGTCTACGTACCACCCTCTCATCGTTGTTATATACTCCTCTATCAGTTTTCCACGTATCTACGTCTACCTTGACTTCTTCGTCACTTCATATCTAAGGCCTGACCTTCGTTTCAACTCTGATCACACCGCTCGTACGACTCCAACAGCGACCCCTTGACCGGCGATATGTCTCTCGATTTCTGACCACGTCCCTCAATTGTCGAACTCAACTTTCATCTCAGAATTCAATGTTTCCCCTTGACCTCGACGTTCATATTCTTCATTCTCCACTGCCAGATCCAGTCCGTGACTGCTACTACTTAGTACGCATCACCACCCTCCTCCGAGGCCTGCCTTCCACCACCAGCGCTCCCTCTGGGCCCAATCCCCCTCTCTACTACACACCTCTGTGTTTGCCGCGGTCAACACATGCCAGACATGCCAGGTACTACGCGTATTCCAAATCGCTTTCATTTCTCAGGTCTACTGTTTCCAAACGGTTTTATGTAATCCCGTACCCAAGGTTCCTGCCGCGCGCGCACGCGGCATATCTCTAGTCACAGCACTCACTTCGTAATATACTTACATTACACATACTCGACGCCCGAAGATGTCAAACGGCCCAACGTAAAGTTTGCGGGCGGATCCGAAGTCGACTCCAGGGGCTGCCGCAGTACTCCACGCCATTGAACAAAGTCGCACATAAGAAGTGTGCTACTCGCAATCAGTGACTCCTTCATTCCCCCTCCACAATACAAATCGAAAACCTGTGAGAGAGATACCTACTCCTTCAACGTCAATGGTCACTGGCCGCTCCGACTCGCCAGGCTCAGGACGCCTGCGTCTGCTCCGCGTCCGCGATAACCTGGTCACGGCTGAGGTCGTCTCCGCCGTAGAACAGGCCTGACGAGCGGTCCTGGCTCTCGAGCTCGTCCTCGAGCGCACCGAGGTCGATCGCGTCGTTCTCCGTCTGGATGTGCAGGATGATCCGCTTCCCCAGCTACAACCCCCCGCGGTAGCATTATGTCAGCATGTCACTCAAAAACGGCAGGAGGAGGAGAGAGGGGGGACGCACGCGGGCAGCAAAGTCGGGGTCCGGGTCGGACCCCCCGGGCATGGCATCGAGGTAGTCGTCGAGGGACTCGAGCTGGTTCATGATGTTCGTGCCCTCCTGCTTGTAGAACGCCGTGATGAGCCGCGTCGGCTGCAGCGCGTGGATCGCCGCGATCAGCTTCGCCTTCCTGTCATTCCCGCCCCCACCGTGACGTCAGCCCGGTCACAGAAATGTCGTTGAGGAAGATGGAAGATGGAAGCAGGGAGGGGGAGAGGGAGAGAGAGAGGGAGAGGGAGAGGGAGAGGGCTTACTGCTCGGCGCCCTGGACGAGCTCGATGATGCCGGAGATGAGGGTGATGACGAGGCCCACGGCCCCGAGCACCTTGAGGAACGTCCCGATGCGGCCCATCAGCGTCGCGGCCTTCGCGGCCTCCTGCCCCGCCTCGCTTGCTTCCCCAGTCCCTGTTTGCATTGATGTTTCCGCGCGTGGGTTCAGGTTAAGTGACCATGAGGAGGGAATTAGACGCAAATGACGCACCCTGGAGGGCCTGCTCGGTATCTTCGGCCTCGGCAGCGATCTGGCTCGCGGCTGTGGGTGGTGGATGCGGAAGAGGGAGGGGAGGCAGGTGCAAATCCGTTAGTCACGTTTCTTTTCGCAGCAATAGTACGGTGGGATATGGAAGCACGAAGGAGAGGGGAGAGGACGAGGGGGGAAAGTACCTGCGGCGGCGGCTTCGGCGCCCTCCTGGCTGGCCTTGCAGAAGTTGGCCATGTTCTTCAGGCCGATCATGCGCGAGCCCCAGCGGGAGACGCTGATGGCCTGAGCACCTGTATACGGCGTAGGAGGTAGGAGGTAAGAGGGGTATGCGTGAGCGGATGAGACAGATAGCGGCACTCGGCGGGCGGGGACGACGGACCGGTGAGGGCGACGCCCTCGGGCAGCATCAGCAGCGAGCCGACCAAGTACGAGATGTCGAAGCCCTGTAATAACGCGACGAAAAATGAGTACAGCTCGCTGGTTAGGTGCGGTAAGGATGGAGACTGACGCTCTTGCTCGCCCTGGCCGTCTTGATGAGCTACATAATCGCCGTGCGTCCGCGATCAGCGGGGTCAGATGCAAGAGGAGGGGGGGGGAGGGGAAGCTTACGGCCTCGAAGACGGCCTGCTCCTGCGGCGTCATGCGGCTCGCGGTGGCCGCGATGAGGTCGTCAATGGTGGCCAGGTGGTTCGCCTGGAGGAGGGCGTCGATCGCGGGGCGGTACTGCGCGTTCTTCGCGTCCATCTTGTCGCCGATGTCCTTGACGTCGGTCTGCATGTTCGCCATGCTGTCGACGAGCTGCTGGAGGCGGTTCGCGCGCTTCTGGTTGTCTGTAAGGGGGGAGGGGGTGAGCACGCTGGGACGAGAAGAAACCGTTGAACACGGGCACGGAGGGCGGGACTGGATTACCTGGGAAGAAGACCATGGTGGGGTTGTGAAACGAAACTTGTGGTGCTGGAGGTTTGAGCAAAGCTGCTGTGGTGAGGTTTGAGCTGGTGAGGAAACGTCGACCATCTGAAGGTGACTTTATACGCACCTGGCTCTGGCGTGATTCATGCCACCAGAGACGAGGCGGGCTCAGGAGACCGCATCTGCACTCGCAGACAGGCACCAGATGTGCATTGCTTGGAAGAACACTGAGTGTGCGACGCCGCCGATCTGTACGTAGTGTATTAGTTTCGACAGCTGAAACCAGTCGGCGTACCTGATGTCGAGTGTATGTTCACTGACCATGTTCTGCAAGGCGAGCCGGAGATATCCTGCCATGTACACAAGTGCTGTGTTTCCGGTGATGGCCATGACATGGTGTGGGACGGCAGCGAACATCAGATGTTCGGAGAACCGCGTCTCCGGTCAGTGCGGGGGGAGGATAACAGGGGAGAACTGGCGGGCGGCCAAGCCCTATCGCGGCCCCTGCATACATCTTGTGCCTTTGCTAGAATATCGTGCTGTGTTGGCGGTAGTGTTCGACTGCGTGCGGACAGGCACGACGCGAGTCCACGACTCAATCAAGTTTTTGGATGCCTGAGCACCCGGCGGAAGCATGTCGCGGTTCGCGAATCGGGGCGCTGCATTCGCTCAAGCGCGGGAGAAGGAGAGGTCACCTGTAACTGGTCGATGAGCATTGAGAAACGTATCCTGAGACAAATCGAGTCGACAGGGACTTAGAATTACTCGCCGGCCAGTTTGCGTGGACATTCATAGAAAGACACTGCCTCCATGAGCAAATGGGGACAGGTCGATGGCTGGGAGATCTGTTGGTCCGCCGATATGCGAACCTCTTTCAAGCTGGTATTGTCAAGTGGCTTTGCTCCACCCCAACCGTCGCATCATGAAGAGGGTTACCCATCGTCTGCAGCTCTATCTTATATCAAGGTTCGTGCAGGGTCGTGACCAAGCTTGGGAATAAAGAGGAGGATGAGCCTGAACGACCTCGAAGAAAGGCGAGACGTGCACAGAAAAATTTGATTGTGCTCACTGCCACCGACAAGCTCCGCACAATATCACACTCCACAGATGAACTCTTCACTTTCGAAGAGGGCGAGTGCCTTTCCCAGAAATAGCCAAACAGGAGAGAAGATCGGGGCCATGATGATTGAGTACTGAGCAGTGTCCTACAAAGTCGCCTGGCCCGCGGCAGTAGTCGACGTTGGAGTACTGTTGGAGTGTTGGCGCTCAGATTCATATATTAGCGCCGTAGAGAGGTGGCTCCGGCGACCCCCGATCAGTCGGACCGCCCAGTAAAACGTAACTGCTTTACTGGGCGTTTCTAACCACCTCGCCATGCCGCCGGTACCTCGTCACTCCCATGCTACCGCTGACAGTCTTTCTGAGTCCGAACTGATAATAGCGTAGTCTTTCCCAGAGTGGCAGCGGATCCTATGCATGTAAAGCGCAATCATACCAATGGATCCGGTCGAAACCAGATGCCGGTTCGTATGTTTTAAACCGTACGTGTTTGACGAACCACCTGTCTTCCCCAGGGGTTCATATTGATGCCAAGGGCAATCCCAACTACGTTATCGCTCGCATTCTCAATTGCCCCTCACACTATATCCGACTTCCCCTTGCAAAGCGCTACTTCCGACTCGCGTCGGAGCGCGACTCGGACGGGGCCGCGAATCATCCTCCTTGAAGTAGAATACGTACGTATGACGGGTAAATCAACGCGCCGGACCCACAGCCACCCCCTCAAAATGTGAATCCGAGTGTTCCTCGAAGGGGGGAACGAAGATCGGCTCGACATCATGTGCGAGGCCGGGACCTCAATAGATCTGGAGCCGAGATCTACGCTGAGCCTGCAGAGCCCGTTGATGGTTGGACCCTGCATCCGCACATGGACGAAAATGACGAACAAGCTGTACTGTAGGTCTAACGAGTGTCCGCGAGGCGGCGCCGGGTGGAGGCGAGTGGAGGCGGCGGGCGTCGCTGGGGTCGCAGCAAACATTATCGGGGCCGCGAGAATCGTGGGGGGAGAGAGCGCTGGCATCTTCCTCGTCTTCTTCGCCGGTCTGGGGGCTGACATCCTCATAGTGCTCGTCCCTCCCTCGTTTGTGCCTTATATCGACCTGGGGAGCAGTGAGTTCCAGTCCGAACCACTGGACGGCCAGCGGTCCCGGGAAGAGCAGGCAATCTCATCAATGCTTCCACTGCCTGCCGCCGGGCTGGTTCACAATATCCACGCCCTTTGACATGGAGGGCGTGCACCGTGACGCATCATGCATCGCGGTCCAGCTCCTGGCACTCGGTTTCTCTTCTACAGACTCGCGGTGCTGCCTGGAGAATGCGAACCGAACGCGTCCATTGCAGTTGAAGGGAGTGCCTACGTACTTCGAGCTACTGCCTGGTTTCCTCCAGCTCCGACTCACCCTGTGGGGGCGAGGCACTGGCAGTTGGCGCAAAGATGGCTTCGAATATTAGCATTAAGAACGGCAAGAGCGATTATGAATGAGCTCGACTCTGAAAGGATGCACACCTGAACGACCGTGACGAGACGTCCCTAGCCCAGGTGCGCCTCACTGCTCTGCCAGTGGACCACCGTCACCGCAGAACAGGGGTGAGACCGCGTGTTCGCATTGCCCATGAGGAAATCCCAGACGCGGCGAATGACGCCGTGGATGCTGCTCACAAGCACCGTTATGTACCCGGAGGCAGAGAACACCGAACGTCAATGGGAGGAAATCAGGATTCGCTCACCTTGCCAGGTCAGGCGTGAATTCGTAGCGCCAGTGATCCCTCTGCGTGGAGCGTATGAGAGTGGCAGGTCTGGAGGAGGAACATACTGAGCATCATCGCCAGAGTTGGCGAGACTCGGTAGGGAATTCAGTTTCAGGTACTTAGACCTGATACTTTCTCGACTTGTTCATGTTGTGCCTCCCATTCTGCGGAGTCAGGGTCTCTGCCAGATATCTTCTAAGTTCTGCAACGTCGAAAGGGTCACGACCGAGAAGATGTACCCTTAAAACGTCTCGTAACCCATCGTCAACCCTTCCCGGCTTGATATTTTGTTTCATGGCAGGTTGCGGGGGATATCGACCGGGTGGGCGGGGCGAAGCAGCAACTTGAATTCAGATTGTCTTGCGTCCAAATGGCAGGATGGTGTTCTTGAATGGCATTCGTGTTTGAATCTGCACTTTCCCAACTCATACTGAGACCGTCCATAGTCCTAGTGGCTAGAAAAAGAGTGGAAATAGCCCAGCAGATACGACCTAAGTATGCCGTTCAAGCCGTAGGAGTTAAGTAGGACGTACGTGTGCGGTGTGCCCTGAGTCTGAGCAAACACGGACAAACATTGCTCGGTGCCTTGGAATAGGCGCCGAAATGCGTCAGTGAGACGTGCACTGTGCAGCGGGCTGCGACGACGACTGCGCCAACTTCCCTCCCCCTCCTCCAGGCCTCACGGTTCGTCCCGCACTAGGTCCCCTCTCCTCGTCTTCCTTGTCCTCCTCGTCCTCCTTGCCACATCCGTGATCCCTCCCTCCCTCCCCCTTCCCAAACCTAACAGGTCGACAGCCGCGATGGACAACTCGCCCACCGCGCTCTTCGACTCGTACGAAGCCGACTTCAAGCAGATCATCGACAGCATCCGCGGCAAGCTCGACGGCGATGCCAAGGACGCCCAGGGCGAGCAGCGCAAGGCCGCGTTGCGCAGGGTCGAGATGGAGCTCGACGAGGCCGACGAGATGGTGCGTGTCCTGTCCTGCTGTGCTTGTATGCCGGGGGTACAACTGTGTGTGAGGGCTCGGTGGCAAGAGCGTGGTTTTCTTCCTCTTCCGCTCGATGGTCTTTGAATGGTATGGCAGCTCGTTGTTCGCGTTTCTTCGCTAGGATACGTTCCAGGTGTGTGCGTGAGTCGGTGGACTTGCCACTGCAACCTCCCGTCTCCAAGGTGCCTTTCATGCCCCGCCATACTAGGCGTCCGCCTGGCGCGTCCCCTCTCTTCTCCTACACAATGCTGTCCGCACGGCGCGACCACCGTTCAGCTCCCTGCCCCCCTCTCTTACATCCTCGCTCATATCCCCATATGCCTCCCTCCCCACCCAATGACTTGTCACGCCCGGTCGAGAAGCCGGAAGAAGTAGTCCACTGACGCGTCCCGCCCCTCCCCGCGCACAGGTCTCCCAAATGGAGATAGAGATCCAGGGCATCCCGCAGTCCCTCCGGCCGTCCTACCAGGCGCGCATCAAGGCCTCGAAAGCCGACCTCACGCGCTACAAGAAGCTCTCCAAGGACGTCCACGCGCAGCTCTCCCGCACCGAGCTCCTCGCGCGGCCCGGGGTGGGCGACGCGACGTCGGACGAGCCGTACGGCGCGAGCAGCGACCGCACGCGGCTGCTCGCGGGCACCGCGCTCCTCGAGGACGGGAGCAGGCGGCTGCTTGATAGCCAGCGCATCGCGCTCGAGACGGAGGAGCAGGGCGCGGATATTCTTAGGAGCTTGCGCGGGCAGAGAGAGCAGATCCAGAACGCTAGGGATACGGTGCGTGTGTTGTTGCTGCGTTCTGCTATATGCGCTATACGTTACGTGCTGTCCACCCCCCTCCATGCGTTTTTCTCGGCCCCGCCCCTCCGCCTCATGCGAGGCGTTGTACTACGGGCTCTTTGGTTGTCCACCTTCCGACGTCTGTCCTGTGTGCGATGAACCGTGTGCTGACACGTCCCATATGCGCTGGTCGTCGTCACCTCCAGCTGCAACGCGCAGATACCTCCATCGACCGCGCGTCGGGCACGCTGAAGAAGATGATCAGGCGGTGCGTCCCCTCCTCCCCCTGTAAACCACGGGTTCTGACGTTCAAATTCTGGGCTTTGCCCTCCCTCTGCTTCGCCAATCCCACGCATACACGCATACACAGGATGTACCAGCAGCGCGTCGTGATGGGCGCGATCATCGCCGTCCTCGTCCTCCTCATACTCGTCATCCTCTACTTCAAGCTCGTCCGGTGATCGACCCCGCCCGTCCGTCTTTGACTGTGACTGTGGCTTCGACTTTCACCTGGTCTAGGATTTCAATTTCTAGATGGATGCGGGGTATCTATGCGCATATATGCTGTTCAACCTTCAATTGCAGCACTCTGATAGCAGGGGCGAGAAGGTGGGAGGGAGGGGAGGGGGAAGTTGTTGTGCTTCGGCGTGGGTTTGGACGGTGTGGACTTGTAAATTATCTATATCCTCCCATGCGCGGTCGTCTGACGTCTGTGTACTCGCAGTTTTTGCCTTGATTAGCGTTCTTGTTGTCGGAGTTGCTGCGGTCTTCCGGACATGCGTATGTATGTTTCGTCGTTTGGAATGTCCTGAAGACGATGCGGCGGTTCGTTGGCGCATCTTGCCTGGGGTTAAACCTAGAGGGCTCCAAATGCTTTGCGGTGGTAGGTGGTAGGTGACCTTGACGGCGAGCGAGAGGTGCCAAAGCTTTGGGATCGGGCCGCGCCAGAGTACTCTCATGTCCCACAGGCAGAAGACTCCAGCACATACTATTATCGGGATGAAATTTAAACGCGTCCACAAGAAACGGGTGATGACGGGTATAATAACCCTGGTCGTCGAAGAGGCACAGGTAGGGTAGGTATGCCACTGACCATCAGACCCCTCGAGCTCCAGGGGAGTTCTTGAGCCTCAGTGCAACTTTGGAACACGTTTCTCGCTGCTTCTCGGCTCGCGGAACACCGGGACCGCCCCCTGTGCGGATCATCGATCATCTTCGGTTGCGTTCGCTCACATACCGCGATGGTCCAGGACTTTGAAAGGAGACATTTGAAGATGGGTGACTATTCTTCGTAAACTCCCCTTACCATTTGACGATTTTTGGCGAATTGTAGGCCTATCCAACCGTGATCGAGCCACGTACGCGGCCGGATAGCGTCGGCTACTCGCACTATCCGCGCTCACACTCCTTCTGTCATCCATTCCCTCCATACACCCACTCCCCTTTCATAATTGGCGAGCTCGCCCTGACCCCACCTTCGCACCCTTCGGGCCGCGCTGCTGCCACTCGGACATAACGTCGCAACCGAATCTTCCACATATCCCGCGTTCCGTGGTATAACAGAAGAGTGACAGTGGTTAGGCGAGTGCGTCCGACTTCCTTTCCTCCGATTCGGCAGCGCAGGCTTCCTCCCAGTCCGTGTCCCCCACGGCCGCGGCGCACCCCTGGCTAAAAGTCCCCACCAGCCCGTCGGACCTCCTGGACCGACGACGCGTGCTCTCCCTGGTGACGACCGTTGACACGGTTTGGACCGAGACGGGCACTGGGAGACGGGGCGTCGGCACCGACTCGAGGTGCTGCGAGAGCCCCTTCTCGACGTGCGACCGGTCGAGCGCCACAAGCACTATGATGATGGCGGGGTATATGGCCTGGGGCACGCGAGCGCAGAGAGTTCGTGGGTGGTAAGTAACCTGCCAGTGACTAGTGAACGGTTGGACGTACGACGACGGGCACCAACACGCCGCCGCACACGACGCTCATGGTGGTCAGGGAGCGGAGCCCGGCGGCGGACGCGAGTCCGTATGGATGATGCGGCCACGCGTTCGTCTCCCACTCGTATTCCGCGATTTGGAAAGCGACGATGACCACCTGGGCGTTCTTGGTCAGTGTTCAAACTTCGAAAGTTCATGTTGTGTTGGCCGGCGGTGGTTGTGCACATATGGCTGCGATAACTTGTGACTCACCCACATGGCACAATAGACCGCGCCGGACTCGAGGAGGAGGGCGAACAGCTTCTCCACCGGAGAGCCGGCCGAGAGGTATCCCCGAAGCAGCCTCCGGCGTTGCCTGTACGTTATGAGAACGTTCCTAGTATCAGCACTGCTGGCCATAGTGTCTCTCCGCTGGACCACCGTGTCAGTGTCACGTACCAGGCCTTGTATGCGACGAGAGCAGTCGCGACCAGGTTCGTAGTGAGGGACAGCACGCAGGCGGCGATCCCGGCCGGGGCGCCCTCGTACAAGGCTCCGATGTGGGTAGGAAAGCGGGGATCTGACGGTCCATCCTCATAAACAACTTGCTGGCAGCCCTGGGCGGTGTCGACGGCGCCAAGTCCTGTGCGGCATCCGCTGCGTGAGGTTCTCTCCTGTACGTACTACAGGGTATGATGACTGGAGGGATTCCTTTACATACCGAGTGTTGCTAGCAGGAAGACGGTGCAGACAGCGATGACTGCACGGTTATTGTTCCAGATGACGCAGGCCCTCCAGCACACGATCGCGTCTCCCAGCACGATCTGTTATGAAGTACGTTGAGTGCGAAAACGACATGTCGGAAATTGGAGGAGGGAGACTCGGACGTACGTTAATTGTGAGTGCGATCGTGCTAGCGCAGTCTTGCAGCGGCAAGTCGGCGAGCCACCCGGGCTCGACTGCATACAAGAACACGATGGGACTGCTTGCGGTCCATATTTGATCTGCGGAGCTCACTAGGAACCCCTGGAGCGTGGATTGAGTAGAAATCATGAAGACGACCATGTCTACCGTCGTCGCCGTCCACAGAGTCGCGATCGTCAGGCAGAGGATGATCATCGCATGCTGTGTCCTCCTAGCGCCACGCCTACGACAAAAATCATCGAAATCATGAACATGAGACTCAGGCCCGGGCAGGGGAAAAGGCATATGGCTATTCCGAACATACCGTGCCAGAGCGCGAACCGAGATGGCTGAGAGCACCGTGAGGACGCCTAGTCATGTACGTCAGCTCGTCGGACCAACTTGGGCTAGGCGTGGATGCATGATAATGGCGCACCATACAGTAAGCCGAACAAGCCGAGTGTGACCAGCGCATTCTGGATATTGCGGGCGTAGGCAGAATATTCTTCGTAATCAAAAGTCATGGTTGTGAATGCCAGAGATGATGCGGAACTGGTAGCGCTTGTCGTCGCAGACATGGTTCAAAGGGATAAAATATAAGCTAGAGGATCCGGAAGTATGTTGTGGAGGTGTTATGGCGGAGACCGTTCATCCAAGCTCCATATATCTTCTGGAACTTGCATGCCACTGCTGTGGTCACCGCCGGCTGGCATTACGTATTTGAGGAAACTGTAACTTCGCGCGCGTTGTTCAGTGCCAGTGCCTTCACTGCTGGCTGCGAGATCGCTTCACTTGAAACACCGTTGGGAGCGTGTATCACGACTGTGCCAGTGCTGCTGGCACCGGGGCTGTTATATGACCGTCCTCCCTCCACGCAATAAGGTCATTTATCGTCTGCCTCGGGAGACAAACCGGTACCGGGGCTGCACCTCCCCTCTAAACCCCAATCACTTCCTACGTTATAACCTCGTCTGAGCCGGGGTTACGCGAGAGTCTAGAATGCAAGGCAATTATTGGGGTTCTTCAGTGTGCGCAGAGATGGGCTGTGTATATTGAAATCGCAGAGGCGGGAGATAGCAGGACGTAGTCGCGGTCGGGGACTCCGGCGAACTTTGGGGATGTCAATGTTACATTTAGGCCATAAAACAAACATCCGCGCTTCTGGATGCAGTGCAGAGGACCTGTGCCTGTCGTTGTAAGATTCGACGGGGAAGGTGAAGCCTTGAGTGACAAAACGTACGCGCTGCACGATATGTACTGGTCCGCTCGGGACAGTGAGTCTGATCGTCTGCGCAACATGTATCATATCACCTCACTTGTCCGTCACATATAGCTGTGCGTTCAAGTAGCCTGGACTAAGACGGACTCTAAGCTCATTTTACATAACGAGTAAGTTCAGCTGCAGGACACGCGGAGAGTCTCTCACGTTGATCGTCAAAGTTGTGGTCGCACCGCAGTGTTGACTGCCGACGGCGATGCATGCCACGCATCGGCGTCCCCGTCGTCGGTTGGCCTGACAGCCCGCGTCGGGCTTTTTGACGTGCTGTCGACACGCAGCCGGCCGGAGGAGTATCAATGTCATGGATTGGGGGACTTGCCTCAAGACGAACAGACACGCGAGCGTCAGGAGCGCAAGCACGCCTACTGGACGAGCGTGAGCGACGGCCCTGCAGCCAGCAGAGAGGCGCGAACTTCGAAACGTTCGAGCCGCAGAATACGAGCGGGGCGGACCGCGTATAGCGTCCTAGGGGGACGAAGCTGCGCTGTACCATATACGCAACGAGAGCGGCTCAACGGTGGCCTTCCGAGAGAACGCCTGCAGCACCTTTTTGCGTTGTCATCGAGTGTGTACATGTCTTGAGCTTGATACCGGTTCGAAGCAAACAGGTACGAAGACTGACACAAGAAAGGATTCTCCGACAGGCGTGTTCGTGTTTGTTTTGGTTGTGGTAGGTCCCAAGGTCGGCCCTACTCGATGCTTGTTCGACCGAAGGCAGTGATTCGCCTCCATACTAACAACGGCGGACTGCAGAAATATGTATGCTTCGAAGGTTCGCTGGAAGGTATGGGTTCAAACGGATGACGACTCGCATCAGCGTTCGCGGGGCTGGGGGAAAACGCGGTGGGGACTTACTTTGCTACTCCCCACTGACGGCAAGCAACGGCGCAGTGGAATGATTACGGGTAGACAGCGGAAACGACCTAGGACCATCGATGTTGCTCTTAGGGTCGTCCTCCGCAGGCAGAATGATTGCGATGCCGCCGTGCCGGACGTTAGCAGATCTCCAGAACTGCTTCTCCACTTGGGACTTGTCGAGCGCGACGAGCACGATGATGATGGTCGGGTAAATAGCCTGGCACGGGCGGAACTCATCAGTTGTCCGCGAAAGCCACAAAGTGAGGAGACTCACGATTATCGGGACGAGGCCGCCCTGGAGGAACACGGAGAACGTCTCCCAGAAAGAGTCGAGTCGCAGGAAATCAGCGTTGTCGACGACGTCCTGGTCGTTCAGCCCCCGACAGGAGGATCGCCACGACGATCTGCGCGCGGCCGAGCGCCGCCGTCAGCACAGGCCCGTTGGCACCAGGTTTACCGCAATAGTACGAGCTGTCACGAGTATCGGCGCATGCTTACCCAGAGCAATCAGTATGCGACGCCGGACTCGACGAGGAGGACCATGAGCTTTTCCAGCCGCGAGGCCGTGGTTCCGACTTCGATGTACTTGCGCAGCATCGCCCAGTACCTCCTGTGTATGTGTATGCTGCCTCAGCGCTAGTCCGACCCCCCACACATGCACACCCGCACGCGCACAAATTCAACAAACAAGCGACTCACCATGACTTGTACGCGACGAGCGCGGTCGCGAGGACGTTGGTCGCGAGCGACAGCGCGGTGGCGGCGACCCCGTACGAGAAGCCCTGATACATGTACCCGATCCCGGTCGCACGCGGCCTCCAGGAGTTGCCCCGGTAGCAGGCCCAGCACGTGTCGACGACGCCCATAGCTGCCACAGCGTGTGCGGGTCGCCGTCGGAGTCGCACCGAAGCGGGTATATGCGTTGAGTTAGGAGCGTGTGCGCACTCAGGACGAACGTGAAGAGTGGGTCCGTACGTACCGAAGGTCCCGACCAGGAGGAGGACGCAGAGGACGCGGATCGGCCAGTTGTCGCGCCAGAGCACGCACGCGCGCCACCACACGCTCGCGTCGCCCAGGAGTATCTGTAGAAAAGCACTTAGTATCTGCAGCTGCGTGTGCTCGGAGCCTAGGGCTTTGATGCCATTCCGCGACTCGGAGGGACCCACGTTTATGGTCAGAGTGGCAGTCCCGCCGCACACGCCTGCGTGTAGGTACTGAAGTACCTCGTCGTCGTCATAGCCCGCGTTCGTCGAGGAGTCGGGCGACCAGGTGATGTATGCATCCCGGAGGATGAGGTATTGCGAGAAGAGGGTGTTTAGCACTACGAACGCCGTGGTAGAAGCCCACAGCGCGAACAGCGTGAGCGCAAGGAGGAGTTTGGCGGTGCGTCCTTGGTGGTCTGATGTGCTGCGTACTCAGAGCTCAGTGCTTAGATCTTAGACCCCAGCGCGGAGAAGACCGAGTGCAAATACTAACCTCAGAAGGCAAAAACATGCGAGCGTTAGAAGGGTGAACATGCCTACGAAGCTAACGTCAGCCTGAGTGTCACTTTGCTGCGGGGAACTTCAGAGCGCCGAGCCTCGTACCGTAGAGCACTCCTGGGAGGAGTATCTGGGCTATGCCCATGGATAGTAGCTGCACAGTGTGTTTCCATGGGATCGTATACTGCCCGGGAATGTCGTTTCCGGACATTGCGAATGGGGTTTGTGGCGGGAGGAGGAAAGCTGAGGAGTGCTAGTGAAGGGAGAGAGCTAACGTGCCAGCTTTATTCTACAAACTTCTGGTGAGTCAAATTTCGATGATCAAAATCGCGATGGGCGGAAGGGCTGGAAATCGTACAGGTTTCGAGTGGCTGCGATCACGTAGGGCCAGAGGCGCCTTGGGAAAGCATCCCGGAGTCGGGCGTTCATGTCATCTGGGGCGATGAGATGACGGGATTCAAATATCCGATGTCTGTCGCAGCCTCGTCACTTCACTGCTTGTTATTATTTGATCGTCTTCAAGTTGGAGAGAGAATGGATGCAACCCATTACATCCTACAGACTTTAAATATCTCGGATGACGCGACATCCACCGGTCCAGAGCCCCCCGGGTGAGAACGCCGCGGCCAGACCATGTGTGGAAGAAAGGACGTGAAAATATCCGTAGGACTTTGCATCAGAACTTCCGTAAAAGACTGAGGCACTGGGGGCACTGACGAGCGCCCGGTCGCTCCAAACGCACATCCTTCGATGGCCAACGCATAATACCGCAAGCAAATGATTGTAAAAGGTGCGTATGGATCTAATATAATGCACTGTAATGCATTTACTCACCAATATCGAACTCATCTAAACCAAACTTGCCGTGAATCCCGAAGACTGGTTGAGGGGTGTTTGGGCCTTTTGCGCCCATTGAGTTGGCCCAGAAGAAGATTCAAGGTCGAATCCATATCCACTGCCAGTGTACAAGGGTGCAGAATAGTTTTTGTAAAGCACAGTGAGAGACCAGAGCCAGGAGAGCAAGCTGAGGTCGTCGTCTTGCTGCTCGAGTCGCCTCCGCACAGCCACTACTGAGGCGGCGTTTACTGAGCACTGCTGAGCGCTACTGAGTGTACTGCCTCAGTGGCGCTCAGTGCCCTCAGTGCGAACGCAGGTTTCCTGATGTGTTGCGACAGCGATGCTGTATCCATGCAGTCCAGAACGTTTGATGTAGGTGGGAGGGGCTCTGAGTCGCGTTCCAGTTAAGTTGAACTTTCAACTTGAAGTCCATGCACGGTTTTAACGACTGTTTCAGCACTCACGATTTGGAGTGAATATCTTTGACAAAATACCTGAGGTTATACACGTCCGTTCTTCTTCTTCTTCCACACCGTCCAAGTCGTCTGAGCCAAGGAGTTCACTTAAAAAGAGGACCAGTCACTGTTTATCTACATTGTGGCTAGCGGTTTCGTAGCCGAGTGTGCCCCAATTCGGGCCCGCAAGTACATAGCTTCATATAAGTACTAGTACTAGTATTGTGTCCACGCTCTGCCTTGCACCATATCATCCTTTATCTAGCACTTGGGTTCGCGAATACATACGTCTATTCCCGCCACATCGATCCGCCACTAAGTACTGGCAGGCCACACAGCCCGCCGCCCCGCCCTTCCCCCGCGACTCACGCCCGCCCAGCGCGCACCTCCACCAGCGCGGGCAGCTCCCCGCGCACGGTGACGAAGTAGTCCTTGAAGCCCCGGTCATAGTCCTCGAGCCGCCAGCCCTCGACGGGGCGCAGGCGCACGCGCTGGAGGACCGCGCAGACGACGGTGCGCATCTCCTGCATCGCGAGCGCCTTCCCCACGCAGTTCATCGGCCCGATCGAGAAACGGCATGAACGCCGCCTCGTTGTGCACGTACCCCGGCCCGTGGCACAGCGCGCGCGCGTCGGAGGGCGGCAGCCAGCGCTCGGGCAGGAAGGCGGTGGGGGAGGGCGAGAAGTTGTGCGCGTCTGTGTGCATTGAGTACGCGTTCATCCAGAACGCCGTGCCTGGCGGGAGGTACCTGGAGGATGGGGGGCGAGTGTCAGTCTCGGCCTGGGGCGTGTATGCTACGAATATGTGGGACTAGGGTTGAGGACATGGACGTACACTCCGTCCACCGTGATCCCGTCGCCCGTCTTGGGCACCTGGCGCTGAGTGCAGTTGGGCACGGCCGGGAAGATACGCAGCGCCTCGTTACTGTATGCGCGGGGGAGAGGGGTTAGCGGTCGTGCGGGAGGTGTGCGGACGGAGCCCCGGTTCCTTACATCACGCCGGTCAGGTAGTGCATGTCTCGGTGGTGCTTGGTGTGGAGCGCTTCGCCCGGAGGATAGTACTTGTCGACCTCCTCCTGCAGCTTCTCGTACACCTCGGGGTGGGCGAAGAGGCACGCGAAGAGGCTCGTGAGCGTGCTCGCGACTGTGTCCGAGCCGGCGACCATCGCGAGGATCCCGTCGCTGACGAGTTGCTGGAAGGGCGGCCGAGGACGCTTCGAGTCCTGCACGTCTTCGTGGTTCTGTAGAGGGTGTAGAATGAGATGCGTACTGTCTCAGGGACCGTCTAGTGCGACTCACGAGGTAGTGGAAAAGGTCGCGCGTCACAGACCCGCGCTGGAGGCGGCGCGCGGCGCTGTCCTTGCATTTTCCGAGGAAGTCCTTGCTGCCCGACATGAGGAAGGGGACGCGGCCGAGCATGACCCCGAACCACGGCACGTGTCCGAAGAACGTCGCATTCCTACCAGAACGACACTCAACCAGCTTGTCGAGCTTGTGTGAGATGAGACGCGACGCTACCTCGCCGATCTCTCCAAGCCTGTCCAGAAACTGGTATCCCCCCTCCCGCTGAGCATATCGCCAGTCCCTCCTCCGAAGCTGGTGTATGCATGCTATCAGAGCACGCTCCACGGACCAAGAGAAAGAAACACTCACGCCATGTCCGACATGAAGTCGTATCTGTCAATTCAAAAAAGCACGGCACACGAACCGGTCAACACCAGTCTCTCTCTGCGCCCCCTTCCCCCCGGACGAAACAAACAACGACGACTCACGTGAAGTACCCGAACCAATGGTCGAGGAGCACCTCGCCCCCGCCCGCGCCGCCGTGCTCCTCGATCTTGGCGACAAGCTGGCCCGCGCGCCTCGCGATCTGGTCCTCGTACCCCTTGAGCGCGGCGGGGCTCAGGCCGCGGTTCCACGCGCGCCGCCGCTGGATGTGCAGCTCCGTGTCCTGCAGCGCGATCATCGCGAGGTTCCGGTCTGACAGGAACCGCCCGAGCTGCTCTGCGTGCCCGGGGTCAGCGTCTGTCGGTTCCCCGGAACAACAACAAGAGAATAGAGAATGCGAGAAGAGAGCATGGCGAGGAGAGGACGACGTACGGGGTCCCTTGGGCAGCCCGGCGCCCCCGATGAGCGTGTTCGCGGTCGACGGCTTGCGGATGACCACCGTGTTCGGACCTGCCCGTCGAAGAGAGCGTCAGCGTTTACGTTTGCGGGCAAAAGCAAGCGACATCAGCAAAAGTGGAAAAATTTCCTGCCGGATTGTGTTGTAGGACAATGCCGAAAATACTATGCACTATTTGAGGTTCTATACGTGATCGTGCAGACCAGAAAAGTACCATACCCTCCCTCAAAGTCCCGTGCAATATACGCACTACCTCGCGAGGATTGGCAGGATCGCGAGGATTGTGAGGATTGCATGGCAGTGCCATACGTCGCAATCCGGTGCATGAACTCGTATTTCGGGCAGTTCTCACATTGCCAGAGGGGACTTTTCCGCTTTTGCTGATGGCCCGACAGGCGAACGCACCTATGCGCAGCACATCGCCGTAGCGGTCGTGCAGGGCCTTGAGGTAGTGCTGCTGGCGGCCGCCCGTGCTGACGTACGCCATCCAGAAGCCGGAGAGCTTGCCGGGGAGCGGGCCCGGGTAGCGCGCGAGCGGGTGGAAGGGCGAGAGGCGGTATGCCGCGATCGACGCGGCGAGGGTCGCCAGGTAGAGCGCGAGAGACTGCAGGAACGAACCCAGCGTGGGCGCTGTGCCATGGCCGTTGTGGGGTGGCAGGGCGACGATCAGCGCTGGGGGTGCGAGGAGGGCGAGGGCGTAGAAGGAGAAGGTGTAGGTCTCGTAGCGGCGGAGGAGCTGGTGCATGACCTGTGTGGGAGAGCGGTGGTGGGTGGTTAGTTGTCGGTTGTCCGCGTTGGGCAGAAAGCGAGGGGTGGCGGGAGGATACGCACCAGAGCGGCGAAGATGGGTAGTTTCACGTCCATGGTGGGGATGGAATCGTGATGGATCGCTTTGGCGAGAGGGACGGGATCGAGGGGGATATAAACGGGGGCGAGATGGCTGTCGCGCCGGGCACGTCGCCCCACGGCGGTGGAGAACCTTGTATACAGAGCGTCTGGGGACAAAGGGACAACGTCGTACCTGGAGAATCGTTCCACTGATTGCTAAATACCTCGGGGGTGCGATGTAGGGTTCTTGTGGCGTGGAAGATAGAGGGCGAAATGCCTATAAGGCGGGGCAAACACGGACGCGTAGACTGCGGGGTACGCCAAAGCGTCCATGACGTCCATAGCAGACGCGAACGCCTGGCCGTGGTGGTGTGAGGGGCGCTGACGCGCTCCGCCGTAGTCGGCCTCGAAGCTCGACGAGGGCCGATTCGTTAGCAGCGAATACGAGTCGCCTTTAGAACGGCTGTGGGGATTGACGTTTACACATCCCTTGGTGTTCTGGACCGTCCGGGACCTACCTCATGAGACCGCAAATGTCAAGAACGAACTGGCAAAAGCTCACATATTGCGGCTTTTCCTGACGATGTTTTACCATGGAACCTGTGTGCCCTCCGTTGCATCTGGGGATGGTTTTGTTGGGCAGATGCATGAACAGACTCATAAAGCGCGACTTACCCGCGCACATGAGCAAGCCCAAAATCCTAAGACGCAAGTTCGAGCCTCTAGAAGACCGCGCTGTACGGGGTGAGTTTAAGACTGAGAGAGACACTCGAATGATGGCTGACGAAGAGAGGCACAGTAACTACTCACGAGTAATGACACACGACGAGGTTCCTGGGGTACCGAGCGGGTTTTATGTGGCTGGTCCACAGTACCTATAGAAAGCGCGCACAAACATGAGT
This sequence comes from Ganoderma boninense, assembly GCA_002900995.3. Taxonomy (NCBI): domain Eukaryota; kingdom Fungi; phylum Basidiomycota; class Agaricomycetes; order Polyporales; family Polyporaceae; genus Ganoderma; species Ganoderma boninense. The sequence continues at coordinate 153,034 of CM035310.1, forward strand.
CATCGACGTTTCTTGCGATGTCTTGTAAACTCTCGATGACGACTTACCTCACCGCGGGGGTCTTCTGCCCGTTCTACACCCGAAGGCGTTCGTGGTCGAATGGGCGATCCTGACGTAGTACGTACGACCACCATCCTATGCAAGTAGATCTCGTGAGCTTCAGTGGATATTCCATGAATTACGAAAGTCGGGGAAAGCATCTTGAAGATATTGAACTGCCAGCGATGCTGAGATATACACCAGCAGTAGGTCCGCGAAAGCTCTCCCGGGCCACGACTAGATCGCCAAACACATCCTACCGTCATGCATATGGATGTAACTGAAGTAACTACGACAGCGATCTGTGGCAGGGAAGGAGAGTGTCCAGCTGGAGATGGTGGTACAAAGCAGGGCTTCAGTGGCATTCAACTTGCGACATTAGGCGGCGTTGCAGTTCTCCCTGAGTGACACCGTCAGCAAAAGTGCAAAAATATTGGTTAACTTTGCTTGTACGTGCCGGACCATGGAAACACGAAAAGCGCATGCAAACTCCCTCCAGAGTGGTCTGCGTAACGGCTCGATGGCCTCCCCACAGAATTCCACCCTGGAGAGTTGAGAGGGTGGGCCAACCCACCCGATCCCATGCAATCCTCACGATATCTCGTGAGGATTGCATCGGATCTGGGTAGCGGCAGCGTCATACCACGTCGCAATTCCAGCGCTCACTCTAACAGGATGGCATGGTATTTTCTACCTTGTGTAACGAGGCAGCTTTGATGAGCCTGTCCAGTCATCCATGTAATCTGAATATAATATCACATCAATTTGTTCACGCACTCAGACGAGGCAATAGGCATGAAAACAGTTTTATTAATCATAATAAAACACGGGAAGGAAGTGCAGAAATGAACACAGAATGGTATTGACATGCGAAAGCAGCTTACTAGGTACCAACTGCCTGCTCCGCCAGCATCATATCTTACCCACTTGAGACCACGGAACTCGCTGTTCTTCGCCTACCCGAAATCGTGCTCAGCGGCGTCCGTGCTCTGGATACGTGCCCCAAGACGTCGTCTCCTCCCGGGTCCCCAAAACGAGCAAGAAAAAAAATGCAACTCACAGCCAGCAACACCTCCAGCCCGATATCCCGCCCTGCCAGCAGCGCCCTAGCCTTCCTGCAGCATTTGGTGGCTTTTGTCCTTTCACCAACTATCGAGCCCCCCGTACCCCAAGCACGCGCCCTTTACGAGTGGACATGCAGCGAAAAATGAACCACTCACGATCCACTACTCTTATCCAACCCGATCGCCTGCTCCGCCAGCTATGCTCACACCTTCCCTTTACTCGCTCGGGTCCCCGCTAGGGCACAGGCCCTCCCTATATAAGTGCGCGGTTGGCCTATTGCGCGCCCCAGTGACAGGGCAGCTGATGCCGGAGAGCGGCGGCATTTGTGCCATCCCAGGTACACATACCATGAGAGATGTGAATGCGAGCACGAGTTAAAAATCAATGCGTACTGATATATGCGCATATATGGCCGCATATATGCCGGTGTCAAGGCTGACTCACCTGGCAGGATTCCGTTTGACGGATGTCCTCGAGCTTGGCAGACTGGACCCAGGGACTCGGAGTCGAAGGAAAGAAGTCAACAGATTGTCCTTACTGAGGGTCTAGGCTGGCAGCATAAGTGCGGTAAGTATTGGGGAAATGTAGAGCAGATGGTGGAACGAAAGGAACCCGGGAGTTTGCGTTTCCTCCAAGACGGCCATTTATGAATCTGTCAAAATCAGATGACATCATCCACTTGTGTGAGTCACGTGAGCGCGTTGTTGAATCGCGCAGACTCCGCCGCGGCGTCGTTTCTCTGCTCTGCCACATCGCCCGTGTCCTCTCTATGCCAACTTCTCTTCTTTGTGGCTTGGATTCACAGTGGCATGCATAGATCAATCCCCTTTATCCGGCCAGCTCCGCCTCGCGCCTTATGACGACCTAGCATCACGCCGGGACTAGTACTAGTTCAAGATGCGCGAAGAATACTTAAAGACACGCTCGACAAGTGTGAGCCAGCGACAGGCACTAAATGTCATCCAGAATAGGTATCGCTACCTCGGAAAATGTTCCTGCAATTGCAAGCACTGCAGCGGTGAGCACTGTACGAGGACATGTTAATGAGACCAGAGTCGCTCACGCCCGGCCGACATTTTTTCACTTTTGCTGATGACGTGGCCTATCACTCTTGAGCGCTTGAGCTGAGCTACACAGCTTCCCTCCTACCGCACCGCAAACAACAACTCACCTCTATAAAGGTCTATGAAGCCCGCGTCGCCGACATCCCTGCGCAATCCGCACAGTATAGCAGTTTCATGGTGTCTTCAAAGCCGTCGAGCAGCGTTCCCATCGTTCCATAAGAAGGTGCCCAGCTCACCAATCACGCGTCACGTCCTCCGGTCTCTCGTCCTTACCATAAAATCATGCAGTGCAGATGTACGCTCTCCGCCCCCTTTGACATATGTAAAGCGCTCTGGAAGCTGATGAAGTAACATGCCAGTTGTAGACCGGTTGGCATTGAGTCCGGCGCCGACGACTCGGACGTTTATTGGCTAGGAAGGGCGTTCCCCCGGGTGTGAGCGCATCTTCAATCATCCATGTAAGTATTGAGTGACGTGATGACCACTACGTCTTCCTGTAGCGGTCCTGGCAACCATCCCATCCTCGAACACGTCATCCCGCGCCGTCTGATGCGAAGCCGCGTCCATCATACTCAACACCACAACTTACTTCCCCGACGCAGCGTGCTGCGCACTTGTTCCTGAGTGTGGCACACCCACGGGCCATCCTTGTGAGTCCGAAGCCTGATGCTCTGTCTGCGGGAAGGTGGATAAACTCTGTTCAAAAGACAAACAGCGTGTAGGCCTGTACTAATATGCCTCCACGGCCCAGCACCTGTATCTGATCAACACTGTCTGCGAAGCTCATCCACGCGCCCGAGTCCCGCAGACCAAGGAGTAGAAGGGTGCCCAGTGATCCATCTGCATCTCTTCCCGATGAGTGTAGAAAAGACTCTGAATCCCCGCTCTCTGTCCCCCTTCGCCCTCCTTCGCCCTCCCTTCTCCCCGTTTGTCCTCTTCTGAGGTGTGCCGGCACACTATGAAACATCACCCGGGCCCCTCGAACCCCCAAGAGCCGGTCAGGCAATTCCGGCCCAACGTCCTATGGACGGCGGTCGCAGTTTCGACTTCCTTTGCCGTGCTGTATGGTACGCTTATACTGGACCCGTCGCGATCCGTCTCTGTAGCTCACGCGACGAATACAATACAGGTCTCTTCCTAGCTCTCGCAGTCGTCTCGCTCTACCTCCTCCTGTAAGTCCAGCTCCCCACGCATACCCGCACGCGATGCAGCCGTCCGCTCACGGACGCATGCATGCCATACTATGAATTTACGGCAGCCGGCGCGGGGTACGCAGGCCGCTCTCCGCGATCCAGGCCTTCGCGGTCACGGTGCTCCTCATGTCCACGACCATCCACTGGGCCGTCGTCGTGCTGCACCGTTTCGGCAGCGTGCTCGTCGACCCGGGCATGAACATGGGCACGTTCTGGGGACAGTTCGTGATAGAGCAGTGCGTGGGAACCGCGACACTGACGATCAACGTGAGAACACCAGGTTCCCCTCACTACGCCGCGCCCGCACACGCGCACACAGTACAGTAGCTGACGCGCGGCGTGTTGAATGCTGTTCGGCAGATCGTCTTGAGCGACCTCGTTGTGTGGTGGCGTGCCTGGGTCCTGTGGCCCGAGAGCCGGGTCGTCCGTGTTTCCGGATGCGTGCTGCTGCTCACGACGTTCGGTGAGCCGCACCGTTCTTCAGCTACGATGCATCCCATCGTCTCCGTCCTCACCGCGTCCCGGGCCCTAGTTATGTCGGTTGTGGATACGACCTTCTCGTGTCAAGCCCAAGTGGGGTTCATGTTCGAGGGCCTGGCTGTGGGCACCGCGGCGGCGGCGCTCTCCCTCGCCACGAACTTCACCGCCACTGTCCTTACCGCATACCAGGCCTGGTGCGTCTGCACATCCACCTAAATTGTTTTTTCATGCCTCTCAATAGACGTTTGAAACAGGCTGTATCGAAAGCGTGCTCGGGATTACGCCGAAAGCGGGTCGATGAACAACCGGGTGGAGCGCATCCTCGCACTCCTGGTCGAGTCAGGCGCACTGTACTGTGCGCTGTGGGTACGTACCACCCGTATCTACAGGCCTTCCAGGGTTCTGGTCCTGTGCGTCCGCTTACCCGGGCTATCCTGCGTTATTTTCTTTTTCGCACAGGTCGTGGTCATCGTATGGCAGGTCGGCGTCGACAACCCGAACACCAGGTCACAGTTGTTCCCGCAGCCGGGCCAACATCATCACACCTCCTCCGAGTCTTTCTGGGCCGACGGCGGAGTCCTCATCGAGGGGTGTCTCGTTCCGCTCATCGTAAGTCCCCAGCGCCGCGCCGTCCCATTCTCTCCATTCAGTTGAGCGTCAGGCTCGAGCGGTGCGTGCATGCTCACAAGTCGGCCCCCACTGTGCAGGCGATCTACCCCACGGTCATCATCGTGCTCGTCGCGCTGAACAAGTCGGGCGTCGAGCACGGCTTGAAGCGCGACGTCGGCGCGGCCCCCCTGGGGCCACAAGGGATCGCGGTGTCGGTCGAGACGGTCGTGAGCACGCACAGCGACCTGGACGCTGAGGACTCTGAGCCGTCGCGCACTGCGGGGGGCTTCTCCCATTTCGGCCCGGGGGATTCTCTCCAGGCGCTGGGGGCGTCAGAGAAGATGATGCGAATGACATGACCAGAGGAGAAGCAGTGCGCGCAGTTTGTGTTATGTTATAGGAGCGTAAAACTGCCCGAATGTGTATGAGTATGAATATATATTTTATGTACTAGTTGCTGTCAACATAGACGGCGACTGGAGCGATAGATATTCAACCAAGTACCAATCAGGAGTAGGAATAGACAGCGGACTACCTAACGGTGCAAAGCGATGCCTTCCTCCATGATCGTGGAGGAGGACGATGCAAGCGCCGAACCAGATTGATTGGCGCTTGAACCTCGCCACACAACTTGGCTCTTGCCGCCATGAACAACCTCCGCACTCGCAAACTTATCATTACATGATCCTCTCTCTGCGCTCTATTTCCACACATCCCACTGTCTTCCACAGCTGCAGAACGTCTCAGGCGGTTGTTGGCAGGGACTGCTCGCAGCTTGACTTCTCCATCGATCGATCGACTCTGAGACGATGCACGCCCGGGCCGGTACTGGTGCGATGTCGACGTTCTCCGCCTTTCGCTTCAAAGTTGTGACGGTGAGTATACGCGAGTATATGGGCATACAATGCACTAAACTGGAATCGCATATGACAGATGTTATCAGAAAATCGCAGCGAACAAACAATTTGTAGTGTCAGCAGTATCATTGCCGCGGCCACGCCTGCGCCACTGTTCCTCGACGTTTAGATCTCTGACGTCGCCGCAAGTCAGGTACGTGTTAATATTGAGTGTTGTTATAAATGATATCCGGAATCAGCGCCGTAGAAGAGACCATTCCGAGGCGTTGGGCAGCTCGACTGATGACGCACGCTGCGAACGCTATTTCACCAGAGCGGCGATACAACAAGGCATATACATGCGACATATTCAAGTGTCAAAATATTGATCACATCCACCATTCATCATGAGGCACACTGCCCGCTGTAAGCCGGCCCTTTTGATAGTCTCGGTAGCCAAGGTGCTTACCGCCGCCAGGGACTCCAAAGGGTTTTCCCTCTTCAGCTGGTTGTATCTGATGAACGTCGCTGGCGAAACGTGTTATAGTTCGTCATTTTCGGTGGAAGGGAAGATATAGAGCGGAGGACGACCACCTCTTTCCCCCTCTGCGTCCCCTTCTCTCCCCCTGAGCTTCGTCGGTGTGCAGGCACACCCATGTCCATTTTCCGCCATTGCAAGCAGGACCTGTGCCCGATATTCTGGCGCAAGCTATGGGCCTCGGCGACGATAGCAACGTCGTTTTCGGTGCTCTACGGTGCGTCGTTCTATTCTACCATCCACATTCCCAGAAGGACGGCCGAGCCGACTCTCCTCTCGCATTCGCAGGGCTCTTCCTCGCATCCGCCATATTATCCGTCTACCTCTTGCTGTACGCCCTATTCGCTCGGTCGTCGCCATGATGGCTATCGCTGATCCAACACCTGCATCGTCACCAGTAGAAGCGGAGTCCGCCGCTCGCTGGTCGCCATACAGCTCTTTGCGGTCTCGGCGCTCGTCTTGTCCACGACCATCTACTGGGCCGCCGTCGCCCTGCAGGTCGTCAACAGCTTGGAGACCGACCCCAACGAGATAGTCAACGTGGGCCACCACAAGGATGCTTCTCTCGGACCGCAGTGCGCGGGCACCGCGATGCTAACAGTCAACGTACGCCACCCTGCCTTGACTACGACCTCTGAGCGCCCGCGTGCGCGCCTCAGGCTGGATGCTCGCTGACTCTGTCGTCTCGGCTTTCGTGCGCCAGATCATCCTCAGCGATCTCGTCGTGTGGTGGCGCGTGTGGGTCCTCTGGCGTGACAGCCGGGTTCTGTATCGCTGGCTCGTGTATATCTGCGGCGGTATCCTGTTGTCGACTACCCTCGGTGAGCCTAAATCCCGCCCTGCTCTAGCTGCATTCCGCATTCCTGCGTCAAGGGTCTCAGCTCACGCCTCGCGACCTCCAGCGACGGGGGTGGTCGACACGAATATCTCCTGCCATAACAAGGGGGGGTTCATGTACGAGGGCGTGCCCGTCGGCACGGTCGCCTCGATGTTCTCGCTCGCCACGAACCTCGTCGCCACGGCTCTGACTGCATACAAGGCGTGGTCCGTATCATTCATTCTCCCCAACCCAAAGCTCTCACTTTCGCGCCGATCGTGTCACAACTTACGGGAGTTCGATGTTTGTTTTTGCAGGGTGCACCGACGGTGCATACGGAGCAACGGCGCAACCGGGTCACCGAGGAGCACGCAGGTGGAGTACATCTTCGCGCTCCTGGTGGAGTCCGGCGCGCTCTACTGCACGCTCTGGGTGCGTGCACACTGCCGATCCCGCGCACCGTCGTCTCGTCTTCCTCACCCGTCCTCGGCCCCCAGACCGTGGTCGTCGTGTGGCAGACGGGGTCCTGGCTGAACGACCCGAGGCTGGCCTCGTCCTTCCTCCTCTCCCTGCAGATCTCCCACAAGCACAAGGCGGACTCCGCCTCGTTCTGGTTCAAGGGCGGCGTGCTCATCGAGGGCTGCCTCGTCCCGCTCATCGTGCGTTTCTCTGCACTCCGGCCGAGGATGGAGTACTGAGACGCCGTTCATACACTCTGGCAGGCCATATACCCGACCGCCATCATCATCCTCGTCGCGCTGAACAAGTCGGCCATAGGGAACGGGTGCCGGCGCGACAAAGACGCGGCTGGCCCGCCGGGGATCAACGTCGCGATCGAGACGGTCGTGAGCACCTACAGCGACGCTGATGGCTTGCTGCCTGGTACAGGTGGTCGCTCCGATAGCCCGGGAAGTCCATCCGAGGAGAGTGGGACTGAGGGATCGGAGAAGGTGGCGTATGCGGTGTGAGTTCACGAAGGAGTGGGCGGAAGGTATACTTAGAAGCCTGAGACCCGGCGACGACGCTCGAAGCGTCGGACTCGCCCACCACGAACACGGATCAGGTATAAATATATCTCGTGTTTCTCTCTCTCTCCCCACGATACTGTCTTGTGAACCGCAGCAACGAACCATTCGAGAAGTTGGAAGCCCCCGAAGGAGGCGCCTGAAAGCGGTGTCGCAACCCACCCGGGCCGCGGGAACATCGGGGCGGGCTGAACTAGAAGCGCTGGCAGTGGATGATGCTGCCGGTGATTGGTTTTCTCTTCTTTATTCTGCTGTTCGCAACCTCCGTCTTTGCGAGTTGAAGAATGCCCGATGATAACAAGGCACGTACTATGCCACTCACTCGTGCTAGAATGGACCCGATGCGCTCACATACAATCTCCGCTATCAGCGATAGCGAGGCGCGGCAGCCGGACCGCGATTCGGGCACTGGACAACCACTCACATCGTCTGATATGACGATAGAAGATTCGTCTCAACCCTCTGGTCTCTCTTTCAATGTGAGCCTGATGCCAGGCTGCAGGGTTCAAACACACCCGTGTCTAGCCCCGCAAATTCGACTGTACGCGTTTCATCTCCTATTGGAGACAGACACCACTGAAATCTTCATCTTCACAGCGCCAACGAAGTGCAGGCATCAAAGTGAACTTCTCCGTTCGGCTCCTGTCTGGGCCATTCATATCAGACCAACATCAGCTTTGATGGTTTGGCCGAGGAAATTGCCGTTTGGGCCCTCTCCCGCGCCATAACACTCGTCGCTGGTGTCATAGTAGGTCTGTAAGCTAAATTGACTCGTGTCCGGGAGCCTACTTAGAGGACTGCGGCGGCGGCGGCAGTGGAGAACTTGACACAGGTCGTGAGCACACGCAGCAAGCGACGTGGAGTCTGAGTATTTTGGAAGGGGGAACTACAAAAAATTTGGGACGCACACCAGAGGCTATAACTCTCAGAGGCATCGGACTAGGGAGTGACTGGAAGCAGATCTAGACTCGCCCGACTCGGAAGTGTTACAGAAGATGAAGACACCCATTTCGTGACGAAACGCCTGGAGAATATGTCAACGCTTTCTCCACTTTACTTTCTCCTTATCAGCGTAACATCCCCCTTTCAGCTGCAACCGCAATGAGTTGAAAGTCAGATATCAGACTGGAAGAAGGCGGGAAGCCTCCTACACTCGGGCTCCGAGAGAACTGGAAAAGAATCTGATATCGTGTGAGAGGAAACTCTAGATACATGTATGTTCGAGACTCGTACCTGATATCGTGTGAGAGGAAACTGGGGAACACGATATCAGGAGGGTGCTGGTATATAAGTGTGTATGTAATCGTGAAGAGAGAGTAAGGTGAAGGGAATGAACCTTACACTCCTCCCCCTTCTGAAGAATTCGCAGTCAAGACGTGGGGGGGAAAGCAGCATGAAGGTCTGGATGTGTAAGTAAGTAATCGTCCAAAACCGCAAGACCACGACATTGCGCGCCCGGTAACCAAGAGTCGTGAGAAGAAGGGAAGCCTTTCCAATGGACCAAAAAGCGGTAGCCGCGACCGCGGCGTTGGTGGTCGAGAATGAACTCGACTTCTTGTTCTTCGACACCATTCTCAGTAATGATGGGAGGAGGAGGGTGGAATTCGCGGGAGGGGAAGAGGGAATTGTCGTTCGGTACGTAAGGTTTAAGAAGGGAGGCGTGGAAAGTGGGGAAAATTTTCATGGAGGGGGGGAGTTCTAGTGTGTATGCGGAGGAGTCTGGGAAGGAGCGGAGAATCTTGTAAGGGCCGTCGTAGCGCACCATGAATTTGGCGACACGGTTGTCGCCGCGTTGCATGTACGCACGACGGCGGTGGAACGTCGATAGCAGGACGAGATCACCGGCCGCGTAAGCCGGATCGTTGGTGCGACCCCGGTTCGCGGCGCACATTTGAGCGAGTTTCGCGGCAGCCAAGTTGTCTTGTGCTTCCATGGTGTCGGTGTCAATGCGGCGTATGATGTCTGCGGCGCATTCCACGTCTGAGGGAGCAGTCGGGTCGGCGCTGTTGATGTCGGAGTTAAAAAGGGGGGGGAGAATGCGGGGTTGACGACCGATGTGGAGTTGGAAACGGGAGAAGCCAGTGGACGAGTTGGGGGCAGACATGATGGCGAAACGCACACGCGGGAGGGCCTTGACCCAGCCACGTTGGTTCCTCGCGACATGATAGCGGAGCGCCTGAATGACGGTTTTGTTGGTACGTTCCGAGGCTCCATCCGACTGCGGGTGGAACGCAGTGGACATCTTGAGCTTGACCCCCGACAGCTTGTGTAGCGCCTTCCAGAACGCTGACACGAAGAGCTTGTCTCGGTCAGAAACGATCTCGGTCGGGAGGCCGTTCTCGCAGTACCAGTGGTCGAAGAACTGCACCGCAAATTCTTCGGCCGTGACGTCTGTGCGGGTGGGAATGAGGCGGAGGTCTGCGCCGAGACGGTCAGTGACCGTTGCGATGCAATCAAACCCATCGTCGTCTGGGAGCTTTCCGATGAAGTCAATGGCTATCGCGTCGCCACGCGCGTCCGGTACGGGGAGCGGGTGCAGTGGGCCAGGGGGTTTAGTCGTGGACGATTTGTTCCGTTGGCATTCCTCGCAAGAAGGGATGTACATGAGGGCGAGTTCCTTGCGCATGTGCGGCCAATAGTAGGCGTCACGGAGGAAGGCGTAGGATTTTTCGAAACCAAAGTGGCCCAGGGCATCGTGTGCACAACGGAACAGACCTTCGCGAACGTGGGGAACACGGGGAATCGCCAGGCGGTCACCCACGAAGAGGAGGCCATCGCGTTCCACAATACCGAGCGAACCAACGTTTGCGCGTAGGCGAAGACACCATTTGTCTTTTGCGTAGCCAGAACGAATGGTGTCGAGCCACGTAGGGTCGGTGGCGACGCGCAAGGACCCGGGCGTAACGGCACTAGGCACGACAGGGGCGGGGTCCGGGCGGTCGCGGACAGCACGAGTTACATCGCGGAGCGCGGCGACTGAGGCGCACGTAGCGGGGTCGATAACCATGATATCTATGCGAGAGAGAGCGTCTGCGACAACGTTCTGCTCGCCTTTGATATACTTGATCTCGAAGTCGTACTGTCCCAAAAATTCCTGCCAACGGGATTGGCGGCGGGAGAGGTGTTTTTGGGTGTTGAAGTTCTCGAGAGTACGGTGGTCTGTGTAAACCGTGAATGGCACACCGAGGAGATCGATGCGCCACTTCTCGAGTGCTCGGAGGATGGCCAGGAGTTCTTTCTCGTGGACAGGGTAGTTAAGCTCCGCACCAGTGAGCGGCGCTGACTCGAAAGCGACGGGACGTGCGGTTTCGAGAGAGGGACCGAATGAGAGCATGGCGCCAGTGCGGAAGTCGCTGGCGTCGCAAGAGACAAAGATGCGGTTGGCGTCCAGGGCGTCATGGTCGATGACGGTGAGGCACTCACGACTACAGACTAGCGATTTGATGCGGTCGAACGCGAGTTGGTGGTCGAGCGTCCAGCCTGGCCAACTCGCGTCGGCATCCTTGGACGTGAGAGGGTTGAGGATGCGCGTGAACTCCACCAAGTTGGGGAGGAAAACCGCGAGGTAGCGAACGAGTCCTAGGAAGGAGCGGACGTGAGCAGCAGAGCGAGGAGTGGGCCAGTTCATGATCTTGTCGATCTTCTTGCCGTCTGGTTCGATGCCTCGAGCGGAGATATGATGTCCTAGGAAGTCGACCTCGAGGAGAAAGAGGTCTGTCTTCTTATCCGAGACGAACAGGTGAGCGGCGCGAAGGGCGAGGAGGATTGTTTCGACATTGCGGCGGTGTTCCTCGAGGGTTTGGGACCAGATGATGATATCGTCGAGGTAGACGTGGCAGATCTTGCCAATATACGGCCGGAGAGCGGTGTTCATGCGGCGTTGGTGAGTCGACGGCGCATTTCGGCAACCTTGCGGCATCACCGTCCATTCGAAGAGGCCAAAGGGAGTTGTGACCGCTGTGTACTTGACGTCATCCGGGTGGACTCTCGTCTGGAAGAACGAGTTAGTCATATCAAGCTTGCCCCAGATTTTGCCCTTAGCACAGTCAGCGAGGATGTCCGAGATGTGGGGAAGAGGGTGCATGTCGGGTACGGTGTTGGAATTCAGCACGCGGTAGTCGTTGACCCAGCGTGGTTTCGCGCTCGGGTCGGTTTTAGGGACGAGGAAGGCAGGGGAGGCGAAAGGGCTGTCGGACGGTCGCAGACGTCCGGCAGCGAGATGCTCGTCGAGGAGGGTTTTCCAGACCTCCCTGTATTTCTTAGGGCAATCGTACTGGCGGCGGGAGATCACCATGTTTGCGTCCTTGAGGATGAAGCGATGGACGACGTCGGTGGGAAGTTGGTTGATGTGTGGGATGTCTGCGGGAAAGCAGTCAGCGAACTTGGTTTTCATCGCAGCGTTTTCCCGGGCAAGAGTTTCAGCCGACGCTAGTTGTTCGACACGGACACGGACGGCGTTGACAGCCAGAGCAGCGTTGTCCACCACGCATGCTTCAGATGCCAATCGTCGTTCTGCTGTCCGGTCCTGAAGCTCACGGAGGAAACTGCCGCAGCGCAGTCGGGCGGACTGTTCCGCTGCGGCAGCAGCTTGCGCAGCGTTGCGAGCTTCTTGACGGCGAAGGCGAGGAGGGAGGGGAGGGGAAGTGGGAGGGGGGGGAGGGGGGGGTGCAAGGAGATTCAAACCGGAGTGTTTGTCGATGAGGGTATGGGCGACGTGATCTTCAACAATGCAATTCGATTCGAGCCAAGGTTTGCCTAAGATTACAGGAGCGCAGAGGTTGTCGACCACGAGAGCGCGGCAGACACGCGATGTCCACGAGAGGTCTGGTAATGTTACAGAGAGTTTAATCCATTCGTCGCTTCGGATGCCTTTAGAACCACCCCATGCGTCTCCCAGCTTATACTCCGTCGGAAGTTTTCGCAGTCGTACACCCATTGCCAGGGCGATGTCACGCCTAATCAGAACTGGGCCCGCACCACCATCGATTAGCATGTCGTGAACGGGTGAGTCAGGATAAGGGGAGGCGCGTGCGCGCAAAAAGGTCTGATTAGCGAAGAACGGTGCGACGTACGAAGACTCAGAGTCAGAGCCTTTGAGAAGAATTCCGGACGTGTACGCCGGAGGGGAGTTTGCGGCGTTGACGGAAGCGACCGGGAGGGTAGGGTGGTCAGCGGTTGGGGTGTCCGAAGTGTTCTCGTTGACGGCGGCCGCATTGCGGGCGACGCGGGGGCGGGCGTTCTCTTTCCCGGGTGCGAGGTGCGGGTATTGGGTGGAGAGGCTCACGTATGTGGAGGGGTTGGGCGCGCCATCGGGGCAGTTGGAGCTGTAGTGCTTGATCTTGTCGTAGACGTTGATCTTGCGACACTTGAAGCAGCCGTTGTTGCGATCGAGGATGAAGCGCTCGTCAGTGGTGAGAGGGGGAAGCTTCGAGGTGGACGTCGAAGAGGAGGGATTGTTGCTCGCGAACGGGTAGTTCTTCGTGCGGCGGCCGGCAGGGTTGTCGTTGGCAACTAAAAGGTCGCGGAAGACTTTGAGTTGGCGGGAGCGTTCGCGGTCGAGGACAGTGACAGCGGATTTCCAAGCGACGTAACCGGCGATGGACTCGACTTCATCACGGCTAATCATGGCGGCGAGATCGGGTAAGACGTTGGCGCGGAGGAACATACGGATAGCGTCGTCGGAGTAGCGGTGAGCGGCGCCGTTGAGTTGCGCGTTGAGACGTTCCATGTCGAGCACGAAATCCTCGAAGGATTGGTTTGGCTTCATCTTCATGGCGACGATCTCGTTGCGGATGTCACCGGCCCAGTTAGGCGGTAGGAAGCGTGCACGGAGTTCATCTTCGAACTCCTCGAAGGTGAGGGTGTCGAGATGCTGACGGTGTTGGAAGTACCAGTCTCGGAGGAGGAGGTTGTTGAAACCGAGAGATGCCTTGAACACCATCTCATCGGGGGGCACATTGCGGTCGCGCGCGTATTGGTGTACCAGGTGGCTCCAGAGATTGACATTCGTCGGGGTCACTTTGCCTTCGCCAAAGGTGGGGGAGAGCTTGTGATTGGCCGTTATGATGGCGTCGGCGGTCGGCATTCTCGCGCGGGATGTGAAGAAAGTGACGGGGGAAGGGGATGACGAACGCGATGATGAAGTGGTGATGGAGGAGGTGACGGAGATGTTGATTTCGTGACAGGGATCAGGTGAGACGGGTTCGAGTACAGGTTCGGGTTCTTCGTCGGGGGCGGGTGAGGCAGCGTACGTGGACGGGAGCGAGACGACGGAGGACACAGAACTGAGTTCCGAGAACGAGAACTCACTGCTGTCGGGGGTGGGGCAGATTAAGTCGAGTAGATCGTGGTCTTCAAGCCCCGCGAAGGGGAAGGGGGCGAGAAAATTCCGAGTACGGCTCCTGGTGACCCGCGACAGCGTGTCGGCTCTCGACGTCGTCAATGACGACGCAGATCTTTTCGTAGTTCAAAAAAAAGTGGAAGAAGGCGGGAAGCCTCCTACACTCGGGCTCCGAGAGAACTGGAAAAGAATCTGATATCGTGTGAGAGGAAACTCTAGATACATGTATGTTCGAGACTCGTACCTGATATCGTGTGAGAGGAAACTGGGGAACACGATATCAGGAGGGTGCTGGTATATAAGTGTGTATGTAATCGTGAAGAGAGAGTAAGGTGAAGGGAATGAACCTTACACAGACTGGAACTTCGAATTCGTCTGCGCGACATCGGCGCTTAATGAAGGGATGAACCGCGTGGCACAAGCGCCGGGGTTGACCGAGCGTCGAGATCGCGACTTGCTTGTTTGCAATTGCCACCACATCCAACCTCCCAGGCCACTCTTGCGTGACTCTTATTCCGCTGTCGCCGTGCATTTATGCACGCTATGCCATCCAGCTCCAGAATGTCTTGGGAAAGGGATCAGTCCCATCCCCGGGCCGATGCTAAAGTCTCCCGTCCTCCCCAGTGACAGTCGACACTGGCAGGATTGACATGGTGCCAGCGCGAAGTTTCCAGCTTCCGTTTCAGCCCCAAGAATTAGGAATAATTGCCGTACGTGGACATGGAATGGACTCAACGTGTATTGTGATGTTGTCAGCAAATCACTCACTAGTACTCCCCGCGATAGCACTCCGCGATTTGGCACTAATAGCATACACCACGTCCGCTCACGGATAACTATCGCACGCAAGTCTGGTATGTGGTTCAAACTATCAGATACAGCGACTACTAACCACCAGCAATGTTCTCACGGACATGCGTCAACCCTCTCGCGCAAATTTTCGCGAGGTGATGCCGATGCAGCCTCTCATCCCTGGCGCGACCTGACGGTTATATGCACCAGGTTGTGCAGAAACGAAACGTACCCGATGGGGATGCACATCCATATCCACCTCTAAGGCCTGTAAGTCAGCCCATCCATAGTCTCCGAGCTCAGAGAAAACGAAGTAACGGCGGCGACTAGGACCTCTGATTTTCAGATTACAGCAGTGTGGACAGCGCTCGCGACGCCGCGGCTGAGAACGTGCCGTCGGACAGGACCGCCGCCGGCGTCACCTCCCAGTTTGGTGAGGGCCTTGCCAGCCTTGGCCCCAGGGCTGAAAGGTTCGCAGAAGATTTCGCACATGGCGGTTTGATTCTACCGCACCCCGACTCGAAGCAGCACTTGTCATATGTAAAGGCAGTGCTCGCCGTGTACAGGCCGCCTCCCGCCTCGAAGCCTTTCGACACTCGAATTGTGTCCTAGGTCACCGATCAAGGCCCGATCAAGGACGGATATACCGAATGCCATGCGGCGACTCGTAAAGTTTAAGCTTGACGTGCTCTGGCTCAAGCCGCGTCTGAACGGTGCCACCCACCAGCACTCACCATCGCGTGGCAGTCCAGGCGCCGTACCCGAAGGGTGGAGTCGACGGTAATGGCGGTGCTGATTCAACGCTTCAGCTTCACCTCCGACTTGCTGCCAGTGCCAAGAAGCCTCCTCCGCCCTCACAAAGTTGTTGGAGTTGTCGTGTAACTGTTACCGTCCAATTACACACTTCATGTGCTGACGTTGCTGTATCGCAGGATCTTTGCGGTGTGCACCCGGCGGCACCGGTGGAAGCCCGGCTTGGTGGACGCGGGACGCCGACACCTCGGGTGGATTGAGATAGGGGTGTGGCGAGGCTGCTAGGCTTCCCTTCTACGTGAGCATGATGCAAGTACTCGAAAGGAAGATGCGCTATGTGAATACGTTAGGTTTTGGAGCATCAACACGTCCACTCTGACAACTGTCTACGGGATCACGACTCCAACCTTAATGTGGCTCGTCCATGGCCAATCTGGCAAGCCAACGTCTTTTTGTAGCGCATCATCCGAGGTGAGAACATATACTATCACTCGTGTGTTGCACCAGTAGCTCAACTACCTCCGCAACTCACAGGGTTTTAGAGAGCGGCGGTTGGATTCCGAGGGGAGAGAGCACACCGAGTACTCGTCGACAGGCTGGAACTCCGACCGCTTCCTTTCCAGCCCACTGGTGTCTGATGAACACTGCTTGCGAACTCTTCTCCCGTTCAACGTCGCGATTGTGGTCAGGAATGGGCCAGGTGGACCATGCCTGATCTCCAGGCGATGAAGGTAGATAACGCTGCAAGGCACTCGCCCTGCACGCGTCTGAGTCCCCCTCCTGGTAAATACTCTCCCCCTCTCCCCTCGTGTGCTCACTGCCACTCTCAATCTGCTGTCGTGTGCTGGCACACTATGCCCCCTCCCCCCGATTTCTCGCATCTGCACAATGCAGGCAACGGGACCTCTTGGTCGCCAGACTTCCCGCCCCCGAGTCTGCCCGACGGAGGAAACGCGACGTCTCAGTGGAACCACAATCCTCTGAATAACATCTTTCCCGACATCCTATGGACGGCGGTGGCGATCTCGACGTCTTTTGCTGTGCTCTATGGTATGTTCTCCGGGTCACGATATTCCCCCTGAAGAGAGGAGCTGACCGCCCACAGGACTCTTCCTGACCCTCGCGGTCGTGTCCGTCTACCTCCTCCTGTGAGTCTCCTCCCAACTTCCTGAAACCGCGACAATGAGGCTGTCCCCGTCAATGCGAACCTTATAACACTCACTGACGTCGATTGGTGCAGCCGCCGGGGCGTCCGGCGCCGGCCGCTCACCGCAATACAGCTGTTCGCCGTCACCGCGCTCCTGGTGTCCACGACCACGCACTGGGCCGTCGTCGTCCTCCAGCGCTTCGGCGGCCTGCTCTCGCACCCCGCCACTGTCACCGTCCTGTCCAACAAGGAGGCGTTCCTCCCGGAAGAGTGCGTCGGCACCGCGACGCTCACGGTCAACGTACGTTGTATGCGTTTCCCTCTCGAGTGCCGAGGCACCTTCTGACTAGCTTCCGTTCGAAGCTGATTTTGAGCGACGTCGTCGTGTGGTGGCGCGTGTGGGTTCTGTGGAAGGACAGCCGTGTGATGTATCTCAGGATCGTGCCTATCTGCGGAGGGGTTCTGTTACTCGCTACCTTCGGTGAGTTCCCGCCGCCGCTGCCTTTGGTATCTGGTCCGCTAACTTCCTGCTCGGTCTCTCCTCGTGCCATGCATACTTCATGTTACGCAGTCACGGGAACGGTAGACACGAACTTTGCGTGCCACCATAAGGGAGGGTTCATGTACGAGGGCTCGCCCGTGGGCACCGCCGTGCTGGTGCTGTCCCTCGCGACCAACCTTCGCCGCGACGACTCTGACCGCATATAAGGCATGGTGAGCCTCATCATATCTTCCACCGGCCCACCACCACCACCCTCTAGTGTAGTTTACATATAGCTGACAAGATATTCATGCAGGATACACCGAAGGTGCATCCGGAGCCACGTCGCGAGCGGGTCGCGGAGCACGCAGGTGGAGAGCATCTTCGCGCTCCTCGTCGAGTCCGGCGCGCTCTACTGCACGCTCTGGGTGCGTCCCCGCACAACTTGGATCCCGCGCGCCATTGTCGTGGCTTGCTAACCTAACTCTGCCCGTTTTTTATTTTATTATCCTTTTCCATCCTTGTGCCACCTTCGCACCCCGTTTCGCCTGTGGCAGATCGTGGTGGTGGTGTGGCAGATCGGGTCGCGCATCCACGACCCGCACATGCACTCCTCCATCTTTTTCTCGCGCCCGTTCTCCGCCGTGCACCAGCCGCACCCCGGTGCGGGCCCGCGCGCGGGCTCCCCGCACTCGTTCTGGTTCCGCGGCGGGGTGCTCGTCGAGGGCTGCCTCGTCCCGCTCATCGTGAGTCGCTCCGGCTCCTTCGAGTTTCCAGCGACTAGTACTCGTGATTGATCGTGCTGACGGGGGCCGGCACTGCTCGCAGGCGATATACCCGACGGCGATCATCGTGCTCGTCGCGCTGAACAAGTCCGCGGTCGAGAACGGGCTGCGGCGGGACGCGCGCGGCGGGGTGCGCACGGGCACCGCGATCGCGGTCGCGGTCGAGACGGTCGTCGAGTCGGACACGCACACGCACGCCGACAGCGATAGCGACGGCCTTGACGCAGAGGACGCGTCGTCGGAAAAGACGGAGGGCGTTCGTGTTCTGGCGTCCTTGGACCACTCCGCGAGGATATGATATTTGCCGTCGCGCGTCATTGTCACTGGCAGGGAGGGATGGAAGTTCAACGTTCAACGGGGGCGCGCAGCGGGCCGGAAGGGGAGAGGGTGGAAGTACTTACGTATTGAATTGGAGGGCCATCCAAAGTCATGTCACAATGTGTACCTGCATCTGCATCTGTATCTGTATCTGGTCCTGCTGTGGGCGCCACGGTGAACTGCGAGCAACTACGATTCGCGAAAGTACATCTTTTTTTTTGATGACGGGGGCCGCCAGCTGGCTTGTCTGCCAAACCGCTGCCTCCGATGTCCATAACATAAAGTTGGCACACGGTGACACGGACCCCTGCGACTCGGACCACTGCGGCCGAACGCTCATCTTCTCCGTGTCTAGGCCTTCAACGTCCAACGCCCGCGTAGCACTGTACTACTACACTGTCGAGGCCGCCTACATTACCTCCCGTGCGCGCCTCTGCCTCAGTAATGCGCATACTGCAGCACCGGCTGCTGTTGCTGGTGCGCGATGTACTGTGCGTGAACGAGCGTCTCGGCAGGCTGGGGCTGGAAGGCGGGGGCGAAGAACGTGGGCGCTGCCTCCGCGACGCAGTGCGCGGCGGGCGACTTGCCGCGCACGAGCAGCCACACGACGTACGTCGCCTGGATCGCCTGCGATGATGCGAGTGTCCGTCGAAGACGTCAGTGGCGAGTGTGACAATGGAGCAAGGAAGGAAGGAAGGGAGGGAGGGAAGGAAGGAGGGACGCACGGCGAGGGGGACGAGGGCGGCGTTGACGAGGACGTCGAAGATGTCCCAGAAGCTGTTCGCGTAGTACGTCCACGCGACCGCCTGCGTGTTCATCCCCGCGGCCCACGCCACGACGACGATCTAGAAGTAACACGTTTTCCGACCAGGTAGGGCGGACAGCGTCAGTGCGGGGTATGTAGCTCTAAACTTGAAGTTGCTGTTAAGTCGCTCGACTCACCCAGAGCGCGCAGTAGGGCGCGCCAGACTCGAAGATGAGAGTCAGCACGTTCCTGAACCGCGACCCTTGCGCCATGTACTTCCTCAGCGCCGCCGTCGACTGCCTGTATGCGTCCGCGGCCCCGTCAACGACACGCACAGGACAAAGACAAATTTGATGTGCAGGGAAGCACGCTCACAGAATCTTGACGACGTACAGCGTCGTCGCGAGCACGTTCGTCGCGAACGCCAGGACGGCGGCCGCGACGCCCGCCGCGTACCCCGCGTACATGTTCCCCGTCCCCGCGGTGTCCGTGCCGGGCCCGGACGTCGCCCAGGGCCAGCACGCCCAGCGCGTGTATCGGCAGCGCCGGCGGCTTTCGATGGAGGTGGGTGTCAGCGCGAGGGACGGGTTAGGGGAGCGGACGACTCTGAGGAAAGGACCGGGACGCACCGAGGGTTGCTGAGAGCATGAACCCGCATATCACCCACACGACGACGACGCTCCGCCGCCAGAGCAGGGCCGAGCGCCAGCAGATGATCGTGTTCGCGAACAGGACCTGGTGCGCGAGTGAACGTGTGGGTGTCAGCACTACCGATGCCAAGAAATGTGAAAGTTACGGGATGCAGACTGACGTTGAGGGTGAGCGTGGCGGTGCCCGCGCACTGTGCGACGGAGTAGTAGTGCGTGAGCGAGTCCTCGATCTGGTCGCGCTTCCGCGCTGAAGTTCTCGATGCCGAAGAGCGCGCCGGGGGACGCGAGGACCGCCTGGAGGATGTACGCCTTCACGCTGAGGATGTTGGTCACGAGATAGACCCAGCTCGAGATGTAGAGCGCGAGGACGTTGAAGGCGAGCCCGAAGCTCGCGGGGCCGATCTTGCGCCATCGCCTAGGAATGAGGGTGCGCCGCCGTGATGAGCTACTTACTAGCTAGGCAGATCGGAGAGACAAGAGACAAGAGACGAGGGCGATGGACGAAGGGGATGGTACTGACGAGAAGAGCATGACGAAGGTGGGGAAGAAGAGCACGGAGAGGAGCACTGCAGGCAGTGAGTGAGCGGAGACCCAGGACTGCAGATAGAGAGACGATGCTCGTACGTTGCAACGCGGCGGGCAGTGCGCAGGAGGTGATCGATACCTCTACGCCATGGACAGTGTAGTCCCACACTAGATCGTTGAACGTGGTCGAAACCCCACTCATGTCGAGATCGGCGTGGCCTTTGTGCAGCGACTGAGGGCGACTCGGAGCGGAGGCGGGGTCGACGGTGAAGAAGAGGGCCAGGGAGTAGAACGACTATTATATGACCAAGTCTTCTGCGCATGCCTCCTCCTCATCGCGGGTTCTGACGCGTATAATATATCTGCGTTCAGGCGAGGCGCTTCAATTCCATCGGAGGATGGTGCATCGCAATGCATCAGGCGGACTCATACACGTCAATGTTCTGTCCGAAATTGACAGCGCAAAGAGACTAACCGTTGGATTGGTCTGCAGCGCGCCCGCTTCCTACTCGACCAACCTTGTTTTGAACACGGCGATTAGCATCACGCGGGGTTGCCGAGTCATCATCGCAGGCAGAGATCAGCAGCAGGTCGATGGAAGTCGATGGGCGGTGGCGGGGCGGTCGCAACACTGCCCGGCTGCACTAGACCACAACAACACCAAATAAACCTCGTGAGCGCTTAGCGCTAGCCCTTCCCCGCGCAGTGAACCATAACATTAGATACAATCGAAAGCAATATCGAGCACAGTGAGGTGTATGCAATCATCAAGCTCAAGGCACAAAGCTCTCCTTCCCCGACTCCTCGCCGTCGTCCTGCCAGTTCACGGTCTCGGTCTCCGCGCTCAGGTGCGTGAACGTGAACGTCTCCGATCCAAGTTCGGACGGCATCCTCTTCGCGAACGGGTCGCTGACCGGCCCACGCGAGCCGCGCTGGCGCACGTCCCCGACCGTGCTCATGTCCGAGCTCCACGCCGAGCGCGTGACGTCCGAGTTCCTGCTGAGAGCGAGAGGCGAGAGCGGGTACGTGCCACCGCCGCCGGGCGTCGGGAGGGCGTACCCGGAGGACGACGGGGGCGCGGACGCGTCGGCGCGCGACTTGTTCAGCGCGACGAGCGCGATTATGAGCGTCGGGTATATGCCCTGTAAGCGGAGAACAGTTACGGTTACGACGTCGGCGCAGGAAGCGTTATAAGAAGAAGGAAGAAGACGAGGAGGAGGAGGAGGAGGAGGAGGAGGAGGAGGAGGAGGACGCACGACGAAGGCGATGAGACACCCCTCGGTGAAGTAGACGATCCCCGTCGACCAGCTTGTGGCACCGAGATTGTTTGGGGAAGCGATCCATGCGATCTGGGAGCCGAGGATGAAGGTCTGGCGTTTTCAGCGGATTAGCTACCTTTCGCGTGGCGCGGTGGACCGAAAGGCGCATTACCCAGAGCACGCAGTACGCCACGCCAGACTCGACGAGCAGGACCAGGAGCCCCTCGACCCGCGTCGTGCCCAGAACGCGCGTGTCCCGCCTGTGTTTCCTATTGTGCGGGTTCAGCGCGCATATACATGCATGCATGCATGGACGGAGAGAGGGAGGGAGAGTGAGAGGGGAGACGCACCACGCCTTGTACGCGACCATGCCCGTCGACGCGGCGTTCGAGAAGAGCGAGAGGCAGACGGCGACGAACCCGAACCCGTTGTTCGTGAACAGCGAGCCGACGGCGGTGACCGTCGTCGCGCCGCCGCCGTAGCGCGGGCCGAGCACCTGGAAGGACGACAGCACGCCCCCGCACGTGTACGACGCGTCCGCGACGCCGAAACCTGGCCGTGGGTCGTGCGAGTAAGGACGAGCACGAGGCGCAAAAGGACACAGATGCGAGCACGTACTTAGCGTGGCGAGGAGGAGGACGGAGACGAGCGCGAGCACGCGCCGGCTGCGGCCCCACAGCACCCACACGCGCCACCACACGATCGCGTCCCCGAGCGTCACCTACATAAGTACGCCAGGCCTATCCGTTAGTACTAGTACTTCAGCCGCAGGCCACCCAGGGTCTCGCGAGTCCCAGATGACTGACTGTGGCACGCACATTGACAGCAAGCGCGGCCGTCCCCGCGCACTCCTGCGCGAAGTCCCACGTCGGCGCGATCGCGAGGAACGCGGACGCGTCCGGGATGCGCGCGCACTCCGCGGGCACGGGCGTCCCAGGGGTGGCGGAGAGGACGAGGAAGCACGCGAGCGGCGAGACGAGCGACGCGGTCGTCGCGACGTTCGCGCGGACGTGGCGGAGCGTGCGGAACTGGCCTGCGAGGACGGTTGCCCAGTACGCGAGCGCGCCGGCGTACATGACCGCTGTGAGCGCGAGGAGCGTCAGGGCGACGGGTTTTGGGCCTTTGGTTCTGCGAGGGGAGGGGGGAGTCGTGAGCGTGCCGGGTTTTGTTTTGGGATGGGAAGGATGGGGTGGGATGTGGCAGACTCACAGCAATGCTCTTGCCGCGGCGACGGCGCACGCGGTGTATATCGCTGGAGTTCGCGTTCAGCTTGGGGCACCCTTCGAGGGGGATACAGTCACAGGTGGAGACGCAAGACGCACCCGTCGAGATCGTAGTGAGCAGCGTCGTGACCAGCTGCGTCTCGAGCCGCGGGAAGGCCAGCTTCAGGACGGTCGTGAGCTCGTTCGAGAGGTCGTACCACGTGTTGTACGGGATCGTGAAGTTCGACGAGGGGTCGTGGAACGCGGAGGCGTTGATCGGGAAGGACGGGGAGGACATGGGGAGGACCGAGACGGGAGTGGCGGGGGTGCGACGGAGAGGGAGCGAGAGAGAAGGAATCATCCAAGGCTGAACGATGCGACTGGGGTCGACAAAAAGCTGATTCCATTCCCTCCTCGGGGCTGCGGCCTGCGGGGCGTGCTGGTAAGTATTGTTAGGTGGAACAAGGCATATGCGTGGAGATCCGGTGTGGGGAGGGGGTGCGAAACCGACGGAACATGCGACACAAGACTTGCTTGTAGCCTTGCGATCCGAGTCGTCGCAAGAACCTGTACAGCCACTTCTTATTCTTCTTCGGCATCTCTGGATCGACGCGCGAGCATATCCCGGACAGTGACTTTGCTTGAGAGAACCATGATGTCGTAGCCTGGCTCCAGCGCCAGCTTAGACAAGACATACACGTCGAGCGTTCACGCTGATGGCGGCATGCGAAGGCGAGGGGATGACTATACACTGCCAGTTCGCTGGACTTTTGGGAGCGGGGACGGTAAACCAGAGGAGTAGTCGAGAAGGAAAGCTAGGGGCCGAAGTGTGTTAGAGTGAGACCGTGGACACCTCTCTCCATACGCATGACTTGGAAGACTCTCCTCTCAGAGACAAGGAGCATACATCAGTCTCTCGTCTCGCAATCAACCGTGCTGTCCCTGCTGTAATGTACCTAGAACGGGAAACAAGGGGAAATCGGAGGACGGAGGGGCCGGTTCCAAAAAGTGGAGGCAATCTCCTCCAGCGCCCGCGTGAGTTGAGACGAGTAGTCCACACCTTCCCAGCCGATTAAACTGGCTGTTTCACACTAATGGCGATGCATTCCTGTCAGTGCTGACAATGAGCGCATATGGCATCCCAGCAACACTAGCTTAGGCCCACACGCCGGAGGTACGGTTCCACGCCCGCTCCCGATTGTGCCGAAATGCGGCGCATACATCTGCTGGCCCGTGCAGACTATAGCATGGAGGATGGGGGTTGGATGGAATGCAACGTACTTTATCCTCAGGGGCTCCTCCTTCAGCTGATGAAGGGATTCATCGTCAGTTAGCTGCGGTCAAACCCGCCTCCCGGACAACCGTACCGACTCCTGATACGGTCTTGGGAGGGCTATTGGGTGCAAGTTGGGTGTTTGTGGTGTAGACAGATGGATACAAGACAGAGCTCAAATTATGCATCTGAGTCCTGACCAGCCCGGAAGACCTTAGACCATGCAGCGGGCCCTGAGCCAAGGGTTGCTAGATGGCATGTCGCGACGCGGTGGCGGAGGAGGGCAGGACCAGTGAGAACTCAAGAGTGACCTGCGAGGGTAGACTCAGGACGAGGGTTGGACACAGAGTGTGAGGCAAAATGACTTGAGGGAAGCGAGCGTTCGAGGCAGGAGAGGAGGAGGGCTTACAACCATTGGCGCCCGAAGACAGTGGCGAGCCTCGGCGGTCCCGGGCCGGACCCACCAACTTGAGCCCGCTCCTTGCACTCGGGTGCGTACATCCTCTTTTCTTTTTTCCTGTCAGTGTGGCTGTCTTCCTTGTCATAAGTAGAGATTGCAGAATTCGACGGTACATCGAATGCGTCGGACAGGCGGCCCGGGCGAAGGCAAATTATATTAATTACTAAGTACTGCGTAAACCGAAAGCCATGACCGGCACTGGCACGATTTTCCACTCTTCCCCCCCGACAGCTCACGACGCCACCCCGCGACCTAACCTACACCTACCGCAGCTCGAGCACGACCGGCAGCGCCGGCCGCTGCGCCGTGAAGTAGTCGCGGTAGTTCGCCTCGTACGTCCTCCAGTCCCACCCCTCCGCCTCCCGCACCCGGAACCGCTGCAGGACCGCGCACAGCACCGTCCGCATCTCCTGCATCGCGAGCGTCTTGCCCACGCAGTTCATCGGGCCCATCGAGAACGGGATGAACCCCGCCTCGTCGTGCCGGAACCCGGGCGACGCAGCGGACACGCCGAGCGCGGCGGGGTCCGTGGGCGAGAGGCTGGGATCTCCGGAGGCGAGCAGCCAGCGCTCGGGCCAGAAGTCGGGCGTGTAGGGCGCGAAGTTGCGCGGGTCGAGGTGGTGCGAGTAGATGTGCGGCCAGACGTTCGTGCCGGGCGGTATGACGCTGCGAGCGCGTGGGAGGGCGCCGGGTGCTTAGCTCAAGATGCAGCGTGAGGGGACGGAAAGCGGGCGAGACTCACATGTCACTTCCGACGACGACCGCCTTCGCGTCGTGCGGAACGTAGCGCTGGCTCCCTCCTGGGACTGGGGGGAAGAGGCGCAAAGTCTCGTTGCTGCGCGGCGTTCTCGTGGTCAGCTTCGCTGCGCTCGAGCGTCAGGAACGAGGGCCCAACTTGACTTACATGACGGCGGTGAGGTACGGCATGTCCCGGTGGTGCTTGGGATCGAGCGCGTCCTCCCCTGCGGGGTAGAACTTGTCGATCTCGGCCTGCAGCCGCGCGTACACAGGCGGGTGCGTCAGGAGACAGTAGGTGACACTCGTGAGCGCGATGGAGGTCGTGTCTGCCCCTGCGATGATCGCGAGGATCCCGTCGTCGACGAGATGCTCCACCGGGGGCGCAGCTTTGTCCGGGAGATCTTCGTTGTTCTACATACGTGACGTCAGTCGAGTCGAAGACGAAGACAACGGGTTGAGGGTGGAAACGAGGCGTACAAGGTAGTGGAAGAGGTCCTTCTTCTCGGAGCCGCGCTTCAGGCGCGCAGTCGTGCGCTCGGCGCAGGCGTTCAGGAGGACGACGAGGTTCCCGGTCGCGGCGGGGATCTTGCCCAAGTACATCCCGAGCCACGGCACGTGCCCGAAGAACGTCGCGATGCTTTGCGGGAGAGTCAGCCTACGCCGCTCTTCGGTGCAAACGACCATGTGTTGAGAGACACGTACAACATGGCTTCCTCCAGCACCGCCCAGACATTGCCGTGGTCGTGCCCGGCCTTGAGGAGCTCCGAGCCGCCCCCGAACGCCATGTCGCTCATGAAGTCGTAGCTAGCGTGAGCGTGGGCGTCAGGATTTGCGTGGGGTTCGTTGTAGAGATGAGGATGCGAGAGACGCACGCGAAGTAGTTGAACCAGTTCCCGATGACAACCGACCCTTTCTGCTCCTCTAGCCTCTCGACCAACTGGCGGGCGCGCTTGGCGATAAAGTACTCGTATTCTTTGATCGCGGCGGGGCCCATGCCGCGGTTCCAGTTCCTGCGTCGCCGGAGGTGCGTGTCTGTGTCCTGGATCCCGACCATGGGCAGCCGGGTGTCGGTGAGCATGCGTCCGACGAAGTCTGCAAGGAGCGGTGTGAGCGACGCCGTATGAAGGAGGCGAAGGCAGACGGGAGAGAGGGGAGCAGACGAGCAGACGTACGGGGGCCCTTGGGGAGACCGGACGTGCCGAGCAGGGCATTGAGAACCCTGCTGTCGCGGATGGAGAGTTCGTTTGGGCCTGAAAACAAAAACAGGAAGATCAGAGCATGAGCAGCAACAGCAAGAGAGTATCGCATCGACTCCAAGCGAGGACAGGACCCCGGTTAGGAAACGTAAGTACGCGGACCCAAACATTTGGTTCAATCAATTCTGAAGTCCGACCTCTCTCACGTGGCGCCCGGATTCCGAGTCCCCGTCATGCTCTTAGCGGATACGAATAAATGATTCCGCGCATGTCGGATGTCTAGTGGGAACGGCCATCTGGAGAGGGCTAAACGACTCTCAGGCATCAATGCAAGGGTGACAGGTCCACGACACAAGCATGCCTCACAATCGCGGGGAACCGTTGCGCCGGACGCCACGCACCAATGCCCGCCTCGTTCCCAGCTTGAAGTGCTCAAAGGAATGATAATGTGGCGTGCGCCGCCGTGTGATTCATGGCCATCGTGGCCGATAACGCGCACGGACATATATATCTCCACAGAGATCCACGTCAGAAGAGGACGCGCGAAGAGACGACGCACCGATCCGCACGACGTCGCCGTAGCGTTCGTGCAGGGACTTGATGTACCGGTGCTGGAAGCCGGGAATGCAGACGAACCCCAGCCAGAACTTCGACAGCTTGCATCCGAGCGGGCCTGGGTAGCGCGCGAGCGGGTGGACGGGCGACACGCGGTAGGCGAGCAGAGACAGCACGAGTGCGGTCAGGTAGGTCGCGAAGTTCGCGAGGAATGCGCGGAAGAGGGCGCGTTGGGTCGGGCTCCGAGAGGGGGAATCGGCGAGGAAAGTGAGGAGCGCGGGGGGCGCGAGCAGGATGGCGGCGTGCACGCCGGCGTTGTACGTCTCGTAGCTGCGGAACACCTGGTGTGCAGCCTGCGGGCGTTGTGAGGCCCGGGAGTCCATCTTGTGGTCAGCGGAGGAGCATGGGGGGGAGAGAGAGAGAGCGCACGCGCGAACTTACCAGTCCGAGGACGACAGCGAGCCCAAACACTGACGAGGAGCTGCTGGTATTTGCGTTCATGAGCTGGGATATCTCGGGAGTGTTGGGCAAACGAGGAAGTGCAGGATGGAAGGACTTGATAGCGGCTTTTGAAGCATTTTGAAGGGTCCCCCAGTCAGCGCTTGTGTGAATTATGACTGCGAAGTTGTGAAGCGTACTTAGCGTGGACGTGATGACTGCAAATCATTAATCACCATTCTTGCCGCCAAAATAAAATATGTCAAAGTCCAAGCGCGGGAAGCAAAATTCATATTACCATTTGACCAATCGAGTAGAGGGTCCTACTGGTGCAAATTTCAAAGGTGGCATAAGTACAGCACAGATTAGAAGACAATGGCTCCTCTGGCTCAGGGATTTCATTGGATCACACTACCAGTCGTCAACCAGTGCTGCAGGTCGAGGCATGCTGCTCAGCGTTCAGTGCTCGCTTTCGCCATCTTCAACAATCCTTGCGGGCCACCACAGTTAGCTCAGCCGCGTACCCAAAACGAGCGCCGACGCACCAGTCTCCAGCCTCCAGGAGTCTCCACTCCCCGCGCGCCTCCCAACCTGTCCAGAAAGATCGAGGACACACGCCAAGTCCTTCGCCTACCGCAACTCGAGCACAACCGGCAACTCCGGCCTCTGCGCCGTAAAGTAGTCGCGATAATTCGCGACGTACGCCTTGGCATCCCACCCCTCCACCGCGCGCATCTTGAACCGCTGCAGCACGGAGCACAGCACCATGCACATCTCCTGCATCGCGAGCGTTTTCCCCACGCAGTTCATTGGCCCGATCGAGAACGGCATGAACCCCGCTTCATCGTGCTTGAATTCGGCTGAGGAAGGGGAGACGCCGCGCAAGGCCAGGTCCGAGGGCGAGAGGACCTCGGAGGCGGAGGCGAGGAGCCAGCGCTCGGGCCAGAAGTCGGTGGTGTAGGGCGCGAAGTTGCGCGGGTCGAGGTGCGTCGAGTAGATGTGCGGCCAGACCATCGTTCCGGGCGGGAGGACGCTGCAGATAACACGTTCATTGTTAGGGAGCGTAGAGGGGGAGAGCGAGAGCGAGACGTACAGGTTTCCGACGACGACGGGCTTGCTGTCGTGCGGGACGTAGCGCTGGCTCCCTCCCGGCACGGGCGGGAAGACGCGCAGGGTCTCGTTGCTGGGCTCTACGTCAACCATGGCTGTCTCGAGGGCTCGCATTGAAAGAAATAAGGGAAGCTTACATGACGGCGGTAAGGTACGGCATGTCCCGATGGTGCGTCGTGTCGAGCGCGTTCTCCCCCGCGGGGTAGAACCTGTCGATCTCCGCCTGCAGGCGCGCGTACACCTCCGGGTGCGCGAGCAGGCAGTACACGACGCTCGTGAGCGCGATGGAGGTCGTGTCTGAGCCCGCGATGATCGCGAGCACGCCGTCGTCGACGAGGTGCTGCACGGGCGCAGGGGCCTTGTTGGGCAGGTCTTCGTTGTTCTTTTCGGGTTCCTGTAAGAACGGGGACTCGGATGCATATGGCCTAGAAGCGATTGCTTACGAGGTAGTGGAAGAGGTCCTTCTTCTCCGAGCCGCGGCTCAGGCGTGCTTTCGTGCATTTGACGCAGTTATTCAGGAGGACAACGAGGTTCCCGGTCGCAGCAGGCATCTTCCCGACGTATACACCGAGCCACGGCAGGTGACCGAAGAATGTTGCGATACTGTGTGGGTGTCGTGGTTCTGCTCAGCGAAGCGCTCTGTGTCTCAGCTCAACTAAGTGTACGCACAGCATGGCCCCTTGGAGAACAGACCAGACGTTGCCGCGGTCGTTTCCGGCCTGCAGGAGCTCCGATCCGCCGCCAAATGCCATGTCGTTCATGAAGTCGTATCTATGTCCGGTGACCCAAAGTAATGTGAGTGTCGTGATCTACCCATCCGCGGAAGAGATAATGAGTGTCAGAGTCGGACTTACGAGAAGTAGTTGAACCAGTCTCAGATGGTCACGACACCCGTGTTCTCGTCCACGAGTTGGCGGGCGCGCCTGGCGATGAACGGCTCGTACTCCCTGATCGCGGCCGGGCCCAAGCCGCGGTTCTAGTTCCTACTACGGCGCCGGAGGTGCGTCTGCGTGTCCTGGATCCCGACCATCGGCACACTCTTATTACTGAGCGTCCTGCCAATGAAGTCTTAATCGTGTCGGTAGATTAGCTCATGCATTGTCTGTCTGGGAGGGGGGGAGAAGGGACGTACGGGGTCCCTTGGGAAGACCGGAGGTTCCCAGCAGGGCATTGAGGACGGTGCTGTGCGGATCGACACCTCTTTCGGGCCTGGAATTAAAATTAAACAGGTCAGAGTTGAAGATGAGCACGCCGGTAAAAGATACAAAGCAAAGAAGGTCGTTGCGTGCCGTAAAAGCACGCCGTAACGTGAAGCTCCCTCTGGTCACGAAGCCTTCAAACCCTCCCGGGCGGAAACGTGACTCAGCGCCACGGTCCGCTATGCAATCGGTGGGGTGCCCCGGAATATGACGTGGGCATGTTTAGAAGGGCTACCAATGTTTCCTAAGCTGCGCAACGCCTCAAACTAGTGCAGAGTAACGGCGATGACTCTGCGAAGCTGCCCCTGATGACTGATCCCCGGCGACAGAAGGACTTCTGGCTGTACGACCCTGGAGTCCCCGATGGTCGGCTTCCATGTTCCCAAGAAGCACATGGCTCTTCCGGGCACCACACACCATCCTCCAAACCGAGGATAGGGTGCTCGAATCCCTCCAAGAGAGCAGAAACTGGGAAGGGAAAGACGACGCACCGATGCGCACGACATCTCCGTATTGTTCGTGCAGGGACTTGATGTAGTGGTGCTGGAAGCCGGGGATGCAGCGGATCCCCAGCCAGAACTTTCACAGCTTGCAACCGAGCGGGCCCGGGGAGCGAGCGAGGGGGGTGGACGGGCGAGACGCGATAGACAAGGACAGATAGAACGAGTGTGGTGAAATAGGTCGCGCAAGTTGCTTAAGAGGGCACGGGGAAGGGTGGATTGCGCAGAGTCGGTGAGGAGAGTGAGGGGGACAGGGGGGGGCGAAAAGAATGGCGACATGGGCGCCGATGTCGTACGTCTCGTACTTGCGGAACACCTAGTGCGCCGCCTGCAGGTGTCCGGGGAGGAGGTAAATATCAGCGGAAGAGGGAGAGAAAGGCACTGGCTGCTAAGCACGCACCAAGGCGAGCGCAATATTTGCGGTCATGGACGTTGATGGTGGTTAGGAGAAGGGATGTACTGCACGGAATGAAGAGGCAGCGGCTTTTTGAAGGGTTCCGAAGGCAACGGTGCCGGTCTTTTCCTGAGCACGGACCGTCGATTTCGATTTCGGATGGGCGGCTAGTACGCACTCGATTTCGATTTCTCAGGAATGGAGCGATCGACGCAGGAGAACGCAGAGCGACGCGAGCAATGACGCGGCGAGCAACGATTCAAATGCGCCTCTTTGCGTCTTCTTTCCCCGGCCACTTCCAACATGGCTTCGCTGTTAAGTATCGCACTCGAACCCGCCGATGACGGAGCGGACGCATACCTCCACTGCGATACACTTCGGCAAGGGAAGCACAAAAAGACGACGTACCGATCCGCACAACATCGCCATACCATTCAGGCAAGGACTTGATGTACCGGTCCAGGAAGGAAAGCCAGAAATGCAGACAAATCCGAGTCCCAGCCAAATCTTGCAGCGCTTGCAGCCGAACGGGCACAGATAGCAAGCGAGCGAGTGGACGGGGGAGACGCGGTAGACGAGCAGACATAGCACGAGCGTGGTCATGTAAGTCGCGATGTTCGCAAGGAATTCCCGGAGCAGGGTGCGTTGACTAGCAGGGGAATCGGCGAAGAATAGAATGAGAAGCGCGGGGGGCGCAAAGAGAATGGCGGTGGCATGCACGCCGATGTTGTACGTCTCGTACTTGCAGACCATCTGGTGCGTTTCGAGGCCCAGCAGTCACATTACGCTCAGCAGGGAAAGTGGGGGGGTGTGGAAGGAATCAGAGGGAGACCTACAGGTTTCCGACGACGACCGCGGCCTTGCCGTCGTTTGGGACGTCTCGATGGCTGCATCTGGGAGACCGGAGGGCATTGAGGACGGTGCTGTGACCTGTCGCGGATCGGCACCTCGTTCGGGCCTAAGTGTGACGGCGCGCGCTCTCCTGCCTTTTCCGATGATCCCATCAATCCCGACGCACGCTCCTTTTGCTTGTTATCTCCCCCCAACTTATGCCCAACTCCCGTCTCTCCTCAGTCATCTCACGTGTCTCTGTTCCCTGGGATCTGACATCTTCTGTCAGTATTTAAGTACCGACTCACCGACTCACTTGTAGAGCTAGGCACCATAAAAGCCCGCGGTGCCGTGAATCTTCCTCTCCCCCGGCCAACATTTCGCACTAAAGGAAAGTAACGACCATGACGCTGCGAAGCCAGCCCCGACAACTGATTCCTCGCGAGAGAAGGGCTTCTAGCGTTAAATCGCTCGCTCGACCGTGGAGTCCCCGATGGTCGGCCATCATGTTCACAAGAGGAATTATGGTTCACCCGGGCGCTACAGAGGGCGCCACCACCCAACCATCCTCCAAAAAGGAGAAGAGAGGGAACTCAAATCGGGTCAAGCGCAGAAAGTTAGAATGAAAGATGATACACCAACGCGTGAAATGATGGCCGTACTGTTCGTGGAGGGGACTTGATGTACTCAGTGGTGCTGGAAGCTGAAGAGGCACCGGACCCCAGTCAGAATTTCGAAAGCTTGCAGCCGAGCGGACCCTGGTAGCGAGCGAGAGGGTAAATTGGCGAGATACGGTAGACAAGGAGCGATAGAACGAGTGTCGTCAGGCAAGTCGCAACGCCGAAGGACTGCTGTTATTTGCGGCCATGGTGCCCGCGATGTTAGAAGAAGGAGCGGGACGTACGTACGTACGGGGGATGAAGCTCAACATGACTGTGAGATTTTGATTTTGAAGAGTGCCGGTGTTTTCTCTATCTGAGCGTGCACCCGGGGACGAGTCATGAGATGTAGCCCTGGCCGGCAGTGGGTGTGGGTCAGTACCACTTAGTGTATATCGCACCGATTGCCGGCATTTGGTTGGGCTTCTCGATCTCAGTCAAGCCCGACCATGATCTGCAACATTGATATTTGATCCTCGGCGTGCCTGGAGCCATTCCAGCTGACGAGGTCCCGTCCCGGACCCCTAGCAGTACGAAAGACCTCCTGCCCAAGGATATAATGGGCTGAGCGGCACCGGGACATGCCTCGTCACCAAGTCCTTGCCCGGCTCCCATCGCCACGCCCTCAGGCGAAGGGTACGCATACATCCTCGCCGGTCTCCAGTCAGCGTTTCGATTGTACTCTTCCCATTCTTCGTTTTCTAGACCAGCATCAGGCTCACGAGTCCATATCATACCTGCAGACCACCTATTCTCCCTTATAATTCAGCAATCAGCCAACCGTTATCCTCTGTTGCATTAGCGTTCGGGCTTTCGTCCAACATCCGCCGTTCGACTCCTACACCAATCTCGCTTGGACTGGTTTTGATTCCTCGGCGAGTATGTCGTCCGTTATGAGCGATCCCTCGGCCAGTACGCTGTCTGTAACCAATGGCTCCTCCTCAGGTCCGAGTGTTGTGGCCTTAACCATCCCAGCGGTTCTCGTAAGCCATCCACAACCCCTCAACCCCGTAGCTACGCCGCGTACTGACACCCATATTTTACGCAGGTTGTGCACCAGCTGTTCCGCCGCTACGAAACCTTCTCCGTCCTCATCCACGCCGCTCTCCTCCTCGGCCCCCCTGCGCTCATCGCCGCATCTGCCGCCCCAGATCCCTCGACGAATCTCGACTCGTTCAAGCATGCATTCCGCTCCTCCGCGTTCATCTACCTCGCTACCCTCGCCATTTCCATCGTCCTCTACCGCATCTCCCCTTTCCACCCCCTCGCCCGCTACCCCGGCCCATGGCTGGCCAAGGTATCCATGCTCGGGCCTGCGTTGTCTTCCACGACCGGCAGACGCAATCGAGGCGTTAAGAGGCTGCACGACCTCCACGGCGACGTCCTCAGAATCGGTGCGTGCCCGGCACGCCTATGGTCGAGCCTCAAGTTCTCTTCGCCTGACACATTTACTTGCTCTCGGCTCCGAATGCTGCAGGCCCTAACGAGCTCTCGATACGCGACCCAGCGGTGGCAATGGCGGTCCTTGGCACTTCGGGGCTTCCGAAGGGTACCGGTAAGCCCCATTTCGCTTTCTTGAGAAGGGGCAGTCGATTGTTCCAGTTTGACTCGCAGAGACCGCTGAGCAGCTCTGGAATCATCCGCCTCCCTGACGTCTTACCTCCGGTAGCGGGGCAGGGGGCAGGACGCCAATACACCTGAAACATTCGAGATTGAGTGGACGCATGCTTAGTGCAACTAACCTAACAGCGTTGTTGGCAGATTGGGTGGGGGGAATGCTCCGCGACCACAACCTGCCCCTCGTCGGCATCCGCGACATGGACGAACACCTCCGCCGACGCCGCGCCTGGAACCGCGGGCTTGGATCCGCCGCTATACGAGAGTACCAACACGTCCTTGCCCGACGCGCGCAGCTCCTCGTGCGACGGCTGGAGGAGCAGGAGGGCGAAGTCGATCTTGGTCAATGGCTCAGCTATTTTTCTTACGACTTCATGTCGGACATGGCGTGAGTCCAAAGTTACGCCTCTTCGCGTTCTCCCGTGGTGCGTTGATGGACTGAGTTGCGCTGGGTTGCAGGTTCGGTGGGGGGTCGGAGCTGCTGAGCGAGGGAGACAAGAACAACGTCTGGGCAATCCTAAGTAAGGGCATGGCGTGAGTCCCCCCGACGTATTCTTATTTCGGATTTCGTCGCTGACGAGGGCTGGCGTTAGGCTCGGGACTTTCTTCGCGCATCTGCCCTGGCTCGGAGTCTACATTGGCCACATTCCTGGCGCAGCGTGGCCCCTCAACTCCCTCCATCGTCATGGCGAGAAGTGTGCCGCGAAGCGCCTCGCGCGCGGCTCGACCACGTCTGACCTCTTCCATTACCTCGTCAGTCCCCCTTCTCCTACTGTGCCTTCTAGGTGATGCGTGCTGATCTTCGAACAGAACAACGAGGATCTACCGGACAAGACGCCGCCACCTGCGCGTCAGCTCTACGACGATGGCGTGCTCGCTGTCGTCGCCGGGTCCGACACCGCGTCGAGTGCAATGACGAGCATCTTCAATTGTCTCCTGACACACCCCGAGACGTATGCGAGGCTCCAGGAGGAGGTCGACCGGTTCTACCCCACGGGCGAGGACGCGTTCAATACGAAGCACCACCGCGATATGCACTACCTGCAGGCGGTCATGTAAGTGCGCCATCCTCGCACGCGTCTTCGCCTATCTCTCAACGACCCCATGTAGAAACGAAGCGCTCAGGTTGTACCCTCCCGTCGCAAGTGGCAGCCAACGCCGCCTTTCTCGCAATGCGCAGGGCATCACGGTCGGCTCCATGTACGCACGCGTCCCCCTCGCATCCCACGCGCACTCATCTCCTCGTCCAGATACATCCCGCCCGGGACCGGTGTCCGCATCCTGCCGTGGTCGATCCAGCGCGACGCGCGCAACTTCACCTTCCCCGAGTCCTTCTGGCCCGAGCGCTGGCTCGTCGCGTCCGGCCGCCTCGCGCTCGCCGACGCGCCCCTCCCCAGCCCGGGCACGCTCTGGTCGGCTGAGAATGAGAGGTGTAAGCCTTTGGGGGCGGCAACGGAGTTCGTGCACAACGAGCAGGCGTTCCTGGCGTTCTCGATGGGGCCGATGAACTGTCCGGGCAAGGCGCTCGCGATGCAGGAGATGCGGATGGTTGTGTGCGCGCTCGTGCAAAGGTTCCACATGCGACTGCGCGAGGGGTGGGATCCCGGCTTTTACGAGCGGGAGATCAGGGACTACTTCAACGCGACGCGGCCGCGCGTGCCTGTCGTACTCGAGAAGCGGTGGTAGAGTCTGCGTCTGTCGAATGTGCTGCGACTGTAAATAGTTGGGGTGGTGGGGCAGCTGGGGCGGCGCGCATTCTTTTTTTTTTGCTTTATCTGTCTCTTGTGCTGGAATATGGTCCAGCTACACTTGGACCCGTTGTTACGAACCATTGTGGGCTTCCTCAGAGACAAGGGGGTCGTGCCGCTCCTGATGTTCGACGGTTTCCGCCGACGCTGCGTTCACGTCGGGGTTCGCGAGAGAGAACAGATCGCGAAAGATACCTGAGCGAATTCGAAGTGACAAGATGCCTTTGTGGACACCGAAGGCGAGTCCATGCCAGTGCTGTAGATCACAGCGCTCGGCACATTAACATGCCACGGTTTCCCGCGTACAGTCAACTTCAAGTTCACCGGTGAATGGAGCCATTCCGCAGAATTACGGAGGCCCTGCAATGTCAGAGAAGGATGTGGCGCCGAAGCAGGTCCGGCAGGTATGGCCATAAAATGTCTCGCAACTAAGCAATGTAAAACGGCCAGGACGCCACGAGGGCGTAAACACTGCAAAAGGGCTTCCATGCAGTAAACCGTTGGGCGCGACGCTAGAGCCGGCACCAGTAGGCCACCGTGTAGGGACTACAACGGCCCCGTCGTCGCCTCCACCCAGTTCGACGTGAGTGGCATGCTATTCCTTGCATACCCCACGAAGTATGCGCACGCACCGAAGAACGTAGCCATAGACCCAGTCGCAGAGATAGAGCGAACACCAACGCACCATGCGCGTTTCACCCTTCTCCACTCCTTCCCGCTCCCGCACGTTGGTGGCTGTAGTACAAAGTGGACGAAGCAGCCTACCGCAGCTGCAGAACGATAGGCAGCTCCAGCCCCTGCGCCGTCAAGTAGCTGCAGTATTAAGTTCGCCTTGTACACCTTCGCCGTCCTCCTCCACGAGCGCTGCCCTGCAGTGCTCGCAGAACTTGTGCCAGTGCGAGAGCCGCGCCCAGTATATGTCCGCCATCGGTGTCAGCGCGTGTGCGTCGCCCATCGACGACCTGTACAGGTACGCCTTGCCCCGCAGCTTCGCTAGCGGCGTACTCCGCGTCACATCGCACGACTCCCGGGCCACGCAGCGCGGAGACGGCACCGCGCGGAGCAGGTTCAATACACGCGGCGCGCGCGCCTCCCCCAGGAGGGCCCGCGTACGGCGTTCCATGGTGCTCCTCGATTGCCTAACTTGCGCGCATACATCTGCTGGCCTCAAAGCCAGACGTCTGC
This sequence comes from Ganoderma boninense, assembly GCA_002900995.3. Lineage (NCBI taxonomy): Eukaryota > Fungi > Basidiomycota > Agaricomycetes > Polyporales > Polyporaceae > Ganoderma > Ganoderma boninense. The sequence continues at coordinate 189,600 of CM035310.1, forward strand.
GGAGGCTCTAACCTGACATGTGCGGATTCGATGGAGTGCAACGTACCTCTCTCTGTCCTTCGGTGCCTGCCCTCCTTCAGCCGATAAATGGAAGGATTCATCATCGCGGCCTTCAAACCCGCCTCCCAACTGACCAGGGACCGTACAGATTGATGATGCTATTTGGGGAAGGCTATTGGGTTGAAGTTGGGGGTCGTGATATAGACAGATGAATGCAAGCCAAAGCTCGAGTTATGCATCTGCCTAGCCATTGAGAGCATGCAGTGAGTGAGCCAAGGCTTGCGTCGCGACGGTGGCGGAGGAGGGCAAGGACCAGCGAGAACTCAAGAGTGCACCTGCGAGGGTATGCTATTAACGAGGGTTGTACATGGATACCACAGACAGAGTGTGAGGCAATCTACAGGAGTTGTTTGAGGGAGGCAAGCGTCGGAGGCAGCAGACGGGGATGGCGCCGGCCGTGTCGCGGACGAGAAAATCATTGGCGCCCGATACAGGCGGCCTCCGGGCCGTACTACTGCCCGCTCAACTTCAAATGTAAACTGGCGCTGACTGCGTGCTTTGCACGCAGCACAAGGGTTAGTACACACCTTGCGATTGAACGTTCTTGAACACTGGCAAATGCAACTTGCGTGGCAGTTGGGCCGCAATGCGCATGGGGTGCGTACACCCTTTCTTCTTCCTGTCTAGACGTACGGGACCCCTTGGGCCCACCGGAGGTGCTCAGGATGACATCGAGGTCGGGTGGCAGTAGTGTCGCGGATGGACAGTTCATCCGGGCGTACTAGAGTGGGTTGATCAGAGCTCGAGCAAAAAAAACAAGACCAAGACCATCATGCGCATGTAAGGTAGCCAAAAACGGGGGATGAGCTTGATATATGCGTAAACGAAAGCTCATGATCCCTCCTAGCTATAGCTTATACGACCGTCGAACTTGGCAGAGAGGTACCCCGTACGCTTTGTTCGCGTTCTCGTGGCCCATAGTGTTATCCACTGGAACTCTGGGTGGATACAGTTACAGTCGTCTACGGCGCTCTCGCCGTCAGAGCCGCACGAGGCCGCATCTCTACGAAGAAAGGCGCCAACGCACTTACAGCGGCCATGTACTATGGTTGGAGCTCGCGAGAAAACAAGTACACAGCCGCACGGTCGGGTGAGCTCCCGAGCCTCACGCTTGGTGAGCGTGAAGCCCGCGGCGAGCTCTCGGTGCACTCTAAGAGGTTAATAGTGAGCCGCGTTCTGCAATCAGAGTAGGTCGATATTTTATTGTCGTTTCCAGCCAGTAGGCGTCCGGAGTCGACATCAGATATTCAGACGTTTAGATTTCACTAGCATGTGAATTACGGATCCGAGTCCCCCACTGGCTTCCAAGTGCCATCATTGTCTCCCGCGAGCCCGCAGAGTCCAACCAAGCTACGACTCGGACGGAGCATACGATACCGCTACCGCTACCGCAGCTCGAGCACGACAGGGAGCTCCGGCCTCTGCGCCGTAAAGTAGTCGCGGTAATTCGCGACGTACGCCCCCGCGTCCCACCCCTCCACCGCACGCATCCGGAACCGCTGCAGGACCGCGCACAGGACCGTCCGCATCTCCTGCATCGCGAGCGCCTTGCCCACGCAGTTCATCGGCCCGACCGAGAACGGCATGAACCCCGCCTCGTCATGCTTGAACTCTGGGGAGTGCGCGGAGACGCCGCGCAAGGCCGGGTCGGATGGGGAGGGCGGGAGATCGGAAGAGGCGGAGGCGGAGGCGAGGAGCCAGCGCTCGGGCCAGAAGTCGGCGGTGTAGGGCGCGAAGTTGCGCGGGTCGAGGTGCGTCGAGTAGACGTGCGGCCAGACCATCGTTCCGGGTGGGAGGACGCTGCGTGTAGCACATGTTCGTTGTTAGGGAACGTAGAGGGGAAGGGGGAGAGGGGGAGGGAGAGTGGGACGTACAGGTTTCCGACGACGACGGCCTTGCCGTCGTGCGGGACGTAGCGCTGGCTCCCTCCGGGCACGGGCGGGAAGACGCGCAGGGTCTCGTTGCTGGGTGTGGGGTTCCGCATCAGCCGCGGTCATCTCGAAGGCTCGCATTGAAAGAAGGAAAGGAGGGAAGCTTACATGACGGCGGTGAGGTACGGCATGTCGCGGTGGTGCTTCGAGTCGAGCGCGTCCTCCCCTGCGGGGTAGAACCTGTCGATCTCCGCCTGCAGGCGCGCATACACGTCCGGGTGCGCGAGCAGGCAGTACGCGATGCTCGTGAGCGCGATCGACGTCGTGTCCGCGCCCGCGATGATCGCGAGCACGCCGTCGTCGACGAGATGTTGTATCGGGGTGGGCGCCTGGTCGGGCAGGTCTTCGTTGTTCTACGGAACGCGGCGTTCTCACACCGTTCGAGATGCGACGCGACGAGGAGACGGATGCCAGCTTACGAGGTAGTGGAAGAGGTCCTTCTTCTCCGAGCCGCGCGCGAGGCGCGCCGTCGTGCGCTTGACGCAGTCGTTCAGGAGCACGACGAGGTTGCCCGTCACGGCGGGGATCTTGCCCATGTACACGCCAAGCCACGGCACGTGGCCGAAGAACGTCGCGATGCTGCGCGCGCCAGAATTAGCATATGTTCGCCATCAAGCAGAGACGGAAGGTGTCGAGGGATGCGCACAACATGGCTTCCTCGAGCAGCGCCCAGACGTTGCCGCGGTCGTTGCCCGCCTTGAGGAGCTCCGAGCCGCCCCCGAACGCCATGTCGTTCATGAAGTCGTACCTGCGTATCCCCCAGTCATAATGATAATGTCAGCGCCACGGTCTGCCCATCCGCGTGCGGGGCGGACGTACGAGAAGAAGTTGAACCAGTTGCCGATGGTCACGACCGCACCCGCATTGTCCTCGAGCCGGTCCACGAGCTGGCGGGCACGCTTCGCGATGAACGGCTCGTACTCCCTGATCGCGGCCGGGCCCAAGCCGCGCGTCCAGTTCCTGCGCCGCCGAAGGTGCGTCTCCGTGTCCTGGATCCCGACCATCGGCAGGCCCTCGGTGTTGAGTATTCGCCCGATGAAGTCTACGGGTACAGCCGTGCACCGAGATAGTCGATCAGCCATATAAGGGGATGGGGAAGGCGGGGGAGAAGAAAGATGGGACGTACGAGGTCCCTTGGGGAGGCCTGAGGTGCCCAGGAGGGCATTGAGGACGGTGCTGTCGCGGATCGACACCTCGTTCGGCCCTAAACGTTACACAGATCAGAGATTGAACAAGAGGGGTGCCGTAGCAGGGCGGCTAGAGACAGAAGGAAGGTCGATGTATGTCATAACAGCCCGCTGTAACGTGAAGCTCCCGAGCGGGAGCATGGCAGGACCACGATCGACTTTGGAGTCGGTGCGATGCGGCGTGCGTGGGTCCTCCCGTACTCCAGCACATGACGTGGGCATATAGAAGGGCTATCGGTGTATGTGGGGACAGTCATGAGGCTGTCCGCCAGAACTCGACCTTGGGGCATCAGCACCTTTACAGCTGTTTGCAAAAACGATACTCGTCCCCGAAGGAAAACTAATTCAAGATGCATCGGCGGTGGCGAGCTACCCGAGCTGAACAGCAGTTTTTCGAAGACCACTCTCATTTTGCAGGCAGCTGTACATCTCTTTGAGCGCTCCTGAACGGTCCTGACTATCTGGAGAAGCAGACTCAGGAGCTGTCAGAAGCACCGGGCTCTAAGACAGCTGCTGGCGAAGCTGACGTAGAGCCTTTAGGAGCCTGAGGCGACCGGAGGCGCCTACCCAGGCCGTCGAGGAAGTCCAGGCTCTCCCCAGGAAGTGATGAAGTTGGTGAAGCCAGCGCTGATGACACGCGGGGCACGGAAGATGTTTTGGGGTCAGGGAAATGGTCAGGAAACGAGGACGGAAGTTTCAAGTTTCTCGGGAGTGTCGCGGCTGTGGAAACTGAGCATTTCCTTTGCGATTTTACCGAGTTTTGGAAGACCAGAAACGACCCGAAGTGTTTCCACAAGGGGAGGTTGTCAGGACATCGGGCAGAAACAGACTACATTGTTTGGAAACACAATGTGTCACTTAGACCTGTTTCCGACCCATGTGCCCGAGATTTCCCTTCCATGCAAACACCTCACCTGTTTCCAATACGGTCCGGGCACACATGGGAAATACCCAGGCAACTCGTCGTTTCCTGAACTCCGAAACACCCCGGAAATGGCCAAGAAACTTGACCGTACCAGGTTCCACAACGCTCCAAACACCCACCTTGCCCGCCGTGTGACCGATTTCCCCCGAGAGAAGGGCTTCTAGCAGTAAATCACTCGCGCGACCCCGGAAAAGAGTACCCGATGGTCGGGCCCCATGTTCCCAAGGGGAATATCGTTCTGCCGGGCGTTGACGCCACCACACACCATCCTCCAAACCGAGGAGAGGACGCTCGAACCGCTTCAAGCGCGGAAACATAGAAAGAGGGACGACGCACCGATGCGCACGACATCACCGTACTGCTCGTGGAGGGACTTGATGTAGTGGTGCTGGAAGCCGAAGAGGCAGCGGAACCCCAGCCAGAATTTCGAAAGCTTGCAGCCGAGCGGGCCCGGGTAGCGCGCGAGTGGGTGGATGGGCGAGACGCGGTAGACAAGGAGCGACAGAAGGAGTGTGGTCAGGTAGGTGGCGAAGTTGCTAAGGAGGGTGCTGGAGTTGGTGAGAAGCGTGAGGAGGACGGGCGGGGCGAAAAGAAGGGCGGCGTGGACGCGGATGTCGTAGGTCTCGTACTTGCGGAATACCTGATGTGCCGCCTGCAGGTGTTCGGGGAGGAGGTAAATGTGGATGAGATAGCCAGTAGCTGCCAAGGACGTACCAAACCGAGCGCAACGGCGATCCCAAACGGCGAAGGACTGTTATTTGCGGTCATGGCCGCTGGTGGGTGTTAGAAGAAGGAGCGGGACGTACTGGACGGGATGAAAATGACGGCGAGTTTTAGAAGGATTCCGAAGGCGACAGTGCGGGTCTTTTCCTGCGCGCGGACCGGACGAGAGGCCGCCCTGGACCGCAGTGGGCGCGGGTCAGTGTAAATCGCATCGATTGCCGTAATACGCGACATTGGGCTGGGCTTCGCAATCTCGGTAAAGCCCGTCTAGGTTTTGCGACATTTGAGGAGGCTGGAGCCCTATAGGAGGACCAGCTACGTCACCTCCATCGACGATGTCCTTGCGGGGAAGGGAGAAAGGATGCTCACTTTGCGCGCTGCGAATCAATACCAACTTTGTTTGTGCAGTACACACGTAGCAAGCAGGAAGGGAGAGGCGACAACCATTGTGACCATGCTTTCGCTGCTAAGCATGTCAATATTCTTTTGCATTGCAGGGCGTAGTTACGGCCCCGCAGAGAACTTTTCAAGGCCAAGGAAGCGGGCGCAGTGTTGATGAGGGAGCCGTGAGAGCCGGGCCGCTGATCCCCGTTTAGCCAAAATCAGTAAGTTCCCGCGCTTATGTCGCGGCCGCCTGGACTCCCACGGGGCCGTCCCCGTCGCCATTCCTTCTCCCCAGGCCCTGCCACTGTCGTCGCGACTCAGGCCTCAGGCGTAGGAGAGACGGAGACGCATACATCCTCTCCTCCTCGCGGGGAGCTCGTCTCCAGTAAGTTTTCCACTGATTTTCCATCCACTGTCATTGTTTGTGTCCAAGACGGGCTCACGAGGCAATAACCCTATCTGCAGGCGCCCTGCCCCCTCTTATAAATCAGCAATCAGCAACGGTTATCCTCCCTGGCATTACTTAGCCTTCGGGGCTTTCGGTTTACCATCCGTCGTTGAACTTCACCGGTCTAGCCAGGCTCGACGGCTCTAGATCCCTCGGCCAGTATGTCGTCTGTTAACGATGGCTCCTCGCCGGATCGGAGCATTGCGGCCTTAACCATCCCAGCGGCTCTCGTAAGGCATCCACAACCTCTGAACCTCGTCACCCCACAGCACGCTGATGTCCGTCTTTCTTTTCTCTGTTCCATAGCTTATGCACCAGTTGTTCCGCCGCTACGAGACCTTCTCCGTCCTCACCCACGCCGCTCTCCTCCTCGGCCTCCCTGCGCTCATCGCCGCATCTGTCGTCCCAGATCCCTCTTCGAATCTGGACTCGTTCAAACATGCGTTCCGGTCCTCTGCGTTCATCTATCTCGCTACACTCGCCATTTCCATCGTCGTCTACCGCATATCCCCTTTCCACCCCCTCGCCCGCTATCCCGGCCCATGGCTGGCCAAAGTCTCAATGCTCGTGCCGGCGCTGTACTCGACGACTGGCCGCCGGAATAGGGCCATCAAGAGGCTGCACGAGCTCCATGGCGACGTCCTCAGAATCGGTGCGTGCCCGGCATGCCCGTGGACGGCGAGCTTCTCTTCGAATGATGTACTCATTTGCTCTCGGCTCCGAATCACGCAGGCCCTAACGAACTCTCAATACGCGACCCGGCGGTGGCAATGACGATTCTTGGCGCTTCGGGGCTCCCGAAGGGTACCGGTAAGCCCTACCTCGCTTTTCGAGGGCAGTCGAATGTTCCAGCTCGGTTCCACGGTTCCGCTTTTTCAAGAACTGGCGAACCTCGGTTCACGGTCCTGAGAGCGCGAAGGGTGTCTCGTGCCATCGTTGGAACCAGTTCCGTCCTGGGCTTTTATCGCCATCTGTCGAGCCGGGGGCGGGGGGGATCTCTTCGTGTCGGCTGTCATGTCTCCTCTTTGTCACTCAGGACTCGCTTATGGTCTGGCCTTACTGGTTCTAAAAGCTTAGACTGAGGCTGTGATGCGTGCATGGGTGGATTACCCTTCATTGGTGGGCTCGCGAATGCTAAGATGATCTCGAGGTGCCAAAGCCCGTTCTAGACTGTAGATCCTGGAACTGCCGCTGATCGCAGACTAAAGGCACACGGCCATTCTGTCTCGAGGGCTGAGGCGCCAGCGAAGTCTGGCGGTCAGATGTTCGCACATCGAAGCTGACTGGCAAGGCTGCAGCAGAGCCATATTGTCCAGAAATTGCCGAAGTCACGACGAGCTGCTGAAGCCTCACAGTAAGACTTCAGTAGCTCCTCGAAGTTCGTGTGCCATTTCTCTTCCCGCCTCCAGTCGGGCTATCAAACAGGACATCGCCGTACTGGTATCATAGACCTTCGCACTCACCGAACTGGACCAATCGACCGTACACTTCCTTTCTCTGCGTGCCAGATATCGCTGACCTCGACGTGTTCCTGGCAGATTGGGTTGGGGGCATGCTCCGCGACCACAACCTGCCCGTCGTCGGCATCCGCGACATCGACGAACACCTCCGTCGGCGCCGCGCCTGGAACAGGGGGCTCGGACCCGCGGCCCTGCGAGAGTACCAACACGTCCTTGCCCGGCGCGCGCAGCTTCTTGTACGACGGCTGGAGGAGCAGGAGGGCGAAGTCAATCTCGGTCAATGGCTCAACTACTTTGCTTACGACTTTATGTCGGACATGGCGTGAGTGAGGCCTCTTTGTGTTCTGTTGTGTAGCTGGATTGAGGTCGTGTTGGGGCGTAGGTTCGGTGGGGGGTCGGAGCTGCTGAACGAGGGGGACAAGAATAACGTTTGGGCGGTCCTAGACAAAGGGATGGCGTGAGTCTCTTCGACGTCTTTCGGGTGTCGTCGTTGACGAGGATTGGCGTTAGGCTTGCGACGTTCTTCGGACATGTGCCCTGGCTCGGAGTGTACATTGGCCACATCCCCGGCGCGGCGTGGCCCCTCAACTCGCTCCATCACCATGGGGAGAAGAATGCCGCGAAGCGCCTCGCGCGCGGCTCGACGACGTCTGACCTCTTCCATTACCTCGTCAGCTCCCTTTCGCCTGCTGTGCCTTCGCATTAGACGTGACGCGTCCTGATCTTCCGATTCTGCACAGAACAACGAGGATCTCCCGGACAAGGCGCCTCCGCCTGCCCGCCAACTCTATGACGACGGCGTGCTGGCGGTCGTCGCCGGGTCCGACACCGCGTCAAGCGCGATGACGAGCATCTTCAACTGCCTGCTAACACACCCCGAGACGTACGCGAGGCTCCAGGAGGAGGTCGATCGGTTCTACCCCGCGGGCGAGGACGCGTTCAACACAAAGCACCACCGTGACATGCACTACCTGCAGGCGGTCATGTAAGTGGGCCATCCTTCGCGCGCGTTCTCGCTCGTAACTCAATATCCTCGCTCGCGCAGCAACGAAGCGCTCAGGCTGTACCCGCCCGTCGCGAGTGGCAGCCAACGCCACCTTCCTCGCAGCGCGCAGGGCATCACCGTCGGCTCCATGTACGTCTGCCCCCCGCCTCCGTCATGTACTACACAGCGCCGCACGCTCACGCATCTCGCATTTCGCGTGCACAGCTACATCCCGCCCGGGACGGCGATCCGCCTCCCGCCGTGGTCGATCCAGCGCGACGCGCGCAACTTCACCTTCCCCGAGTGCTTCTGGCCCGAGCGCTGGCTCGTCGCGTCGGGCCACCTCGCGCTCGCCGACGCGCCCCTCCCCCGCAGTAGTACTGGCACTCTCTCAGGCTCGGTCGCGACAATGGCCGACGTGACGTTCGCGCACAACGAGCAGGCGTTCCTGCCGTTCTCGACGGGGCCGATGAACTGCCCGGGAAAGGCGCTCGCGATGCAGGAGATGCGGATGGTCGTGTGCGCGCTCGTGCAGCGGTTCCGCGTGCGCCTGCGCGAGGGGTGGGACCCCGGGTTCTACGAGCGGGAGATCAGGGACTACTTCAATGCGACGCGGCCGCGCGTGCCCGTCGTGCTCGAGAAGCGGTGGTGAGTCTGAGTCCGCGCCGCGCCCTGAGGGGCGGGGCGGGCGGCGGGCCACGTCCGCGCGTTGCTTGGCTTTATCTGTCGGTTGTGCTGGAATGTGGTTCAGCTAAACTTGGTCTGGTCGTTATGAATCATTGTGGGCTTCCTTGAACACAGGCTTTGGGGCCGTGCTGCTCCCGTCCAAGGTGACGGTTTGGCTGTGGCGTCGTGCATGCCGCCGGGCTCGACACTATGTCAGCACCAGCAGGCCGGTTGCCATGATGGTGCGTATTTTATGTTTTGCCGGACTGTCCACGCCCTGGATACTCACCAAACATAGTTCACATAGTTCATCCTTCAGGCAACGTATGTATGTCGTGCTCGATAGGCCGCAGCTTTGCGGGCTGTGAGAGGCGCGAAGACATCAGTATCGCCCGTGCCGTTCCACAAGCGCGCTATCCTCGTCAAGTTTGTCGAGGACCACGCATCATGACACACATAACACGTGCGTTTCAACCTTCCGCCATTAAGGATGCAGGGAAGGACGTCGGGAATGGCGCCGGAGACACACCCACGGCAATGTCATGGTCAAAGTGTGTGCGGCGCCCGAGGTCCCCAGGCCGAGATCGATGGGGTGCGCTGGACGTTGCCTGTCACGTCGCCGACGTCGTACGGTAATCTGCTCTCCGTGTGAGCTCGTGTACACTGTAAGCAGATCCTCTCGACTCCTCTCTCTGCCAGTGTGCGGTGCGTGCTTTCCTCCTCCTCCGTTCAGCTCAATCCAAGTCCTGAACCTAGCTCGCTCCTGGCCTCTATTTTGATGCTCCGACTCCCAGGGGTTACCTCCAAGCCACCGCGAAGCACGGAGGGCCCGAGCATCCTCCGCCCAGTCCGCTCGACTGCAGCCTGCTCGCTTCTACCGCCGCACCCGAACTCTCCTTGACAGCATCAACTCGTTATCGCCCGGTTCGCCAGCGTTCCACCTCACGGCCTGGGAGGTGGTTTACCTTGCACTCCTCTCACACACGCGGGTATCATGAACTCTGCCCGGACGCTTTTGCGAGTCGAGCTTCTGTTCTCATGCAGGTGCGTCTCGCTCACTGAACGGCGCGCACAGCCTCCTGATATATGCACACTTGAGGCCCACGACCGCGTTCGGCGTCAGGAGTGACAGGTTCTCTTCGCTTCGCTCACGAGAAGATGGATGCAAGCCCTGAGCGTGCCCTCAAAACCGCTCAGCCTACGTGCAGTCTCAGCGCTCCGTGGCACTATGCACGGCTGAGACCTGGTTAGCGCAATGGATGCGCCCAAGTATCTTCAGCTGTGCGTGGCGGGCACCACTAGGGATCATCCTGTTCACAACTCTCAAGTGCGGTAGTCGTCGTCAGGTTTCACAGCGCGCCGCCGCCACCACATGCAAGTGGGGGAACCTTGGAGATGTGTGAAGACCGGGGATACCAAAATCATTACCCGACCTTTTCAACTGCCACTCGGCCCAGCGTCCAGCTGGATAGCTCACGTAGTACAGCTGCCGTTCTGGTGAGCGCCGCTTTCACGGATCTAGCGGAATCTTCTCCGTGTATTCTGCAGAAGCGTCACTGTCAGAGCATGGAACAGAGCCCCTTCCAGGGCCGACCGTTCTCGCTGCGGCAGCACGGTTCTGCTCATCGAGATTTGTTGCGCCTGCCTGCCAGATGCCCCGTGAAACAGGCTGTGCCGCCGCCACTGGATTGGTGCGCTTCCTAAAGCTCGGGAGGTATAAAGCCTCGAGCGTGTCGTAGGATCTGTCGCTGGCCCACCGAAGTGATATGTTGCCAATCCGGTTCCCACACGAGGTAGGATCGACAGGCCCCGTCCACAAAAGTGGTTGTCTCCACCCGACGAACTGCCACTTCCGCTGATAAGCTTTGCGAGCAGAACCCGGTTATTTGAGGCCGACGGCATTCCCCCGCAAGGTACGCGTATATAAGTTTGGGCACGGCGCGTGATGCGTGCGTTACGTTTGGCTGACAACCCACGCCCAGGTGCAGAGCGGGCCCCGGTTACGCTTCCTTCATGTCGCAGACGAGCGGTAGCCAGTGTCCGTCCCCTACGCCCACACTCACACCCTTCAATCGAAGGCTTTGGGATTTTCAAGCTCACGGTCTGCAGGAGTTGCTCGTACTGGCGACGTTGCCGGGTGCCCTGTACGGTACGCACGAATTTACGCCTTTTCTCTTCTTTGCTCGCTTAAAGCATAATGGCATTCGGTGCAGGCGTATTCACGATTCTGTGCGCAGCATCCGTGTATGCCCTAACAAAGTGCGTCAGAAATGTTGTTGTTGTCGTCTTTCGAGTTTTGTGTCTGTTCATAGCGTTAATCAACTCTGCGTAGACGTCCTAGTAGTGGAAGAATCCGCATTCCGGCCATCGTCCTCGCTCTGACCTTGCTCATCCTCTTCACCTCGACGACAGTGTACCTGGTCTACACGATTCTATCCGTGCGAAGCAAGATCTTGAATACCTTTCTCTTGTCGGCCAATGTCCTGTGGCCCATTCCGTTCGGGTCTCTGGAAATACCTGACGGGCTTTTCAAGGACTACACATTTGCTCAGCAGTGTGCGGGCACGACAGCGCTAACGATCAATGTTGGGCTCCAATCTGCTCCCTCGCTTAACTGGTCTGCCACTCACATTGCACTCGCAGATATTGTTGGGAGATGCGATCGTATGCTGGAGGGCCTGTGTTCTTTGGCATCGAAGTCGCCTCGTCAAGGGTCTGTGCATAGCCTTCCTTCTGGCAACGTTCGGTAAGCGAGTTCTGTCATCGTTTCTCTTCTCTCTGCCTCTTGAATAATCGAACGTGGCCCTGCAGTGTTGGGCATAGTCGACGCCAGGTTCACTTGTGCTCCATTCCATAATGGGTCCCTCGACCACCATGCTGTTGGGACGGGAGCCATGTACAGCGGGGTCTCGTCTGGCGTCGCAGCATCTGTCCTGTCGTTCAGCACCAACCTGTGCGCCACGGTATTGGTTGGGTACAAGGCATGGTGCGTCCCCGCTTGCATCTTCCCCAGCGTCTCTTGCAACTGACAGGTACATACATGCAGGGAAGCGAGGAGACGTCTGCGCCAGTACATCGTTGCGGGGCCTGTGGCATCCCAGATGGAGAAGGTGTTCGCGCTGCTCGTTGAGTCGGGGGCGGTCTACTGCGCTCTCTGGGTACGCCCACCACTGACTCGTCCCTCTCCCGCAGAGCTGGATTATGCTGACCCCGTCCAGGCTGTCGTCGTCGCCTGGCAAATCGGCTATTATCAGAACAAGGTAGAGACGAATGCGAGCAACAACACGTTCTGGGACATCTTTGGCGTCATCGTCAATGCCGCCCTCGTGCCCCTCATCGTACGTCTGACTGTGCTTCCGTTACCCGCCACGTTGCCTTAACGTTCCTATCCCTCGCCCTCTCTACAGGCAATATACCCAACCATCATCATCGTGCTCGTCGCGCTAAACAGGTCGCACGTCGAGAACGGCATGGCGTCGACAGGCCAAACTAGCTCCAGCGGGGCGTCCATCCGCCTCACCACCGTCCGGGTGGACACGGCCATCACCAGCCACCACGACCACCAGCTGCCGCGGCGGTCAGAGGTCTTGATCATCGGTGACCGAGAGTTCGGACTGGGGAGCATTGCCGAGGCCGGTACGAGCACAAACGACGTCAACGACGAGCGAAAATTAGACGGAATTATTTAGTTGGGCCCGCTCTTGCCTTGCTTCCACGATGACGATGACGACGATGACGACCTGAACGCTAGCATGATGCTTGATCTACTTGTAATACTGGACACCTAGATAGGTTATGGCTGTAGCCCTGACGATCCGCGTATTCTAAGTTAAGTTCTGTATCACCACCATGGGATCTACTGCGCAGTGTTCGCCATGAACAGCTTAACGAAAACATCAGCTATGTGACGAAGTTTTGCAGGCAACTGCACCAGATTACTTACCAAGGGCTGACCAACTGGCGGGTCCTCGCATTCATCATAGCTATGCTAAGCATTCGACAACCGGAAGGCACCGTCCAAGTGTTGGTCCATGCCAGCACCAGTATGAATATCACGCACCTAGACTTGGGCGTACGTTGTAACGAGGAGGAAGAGACGAGAGACGGCCGCGACTGTATAAAGCCAAGAAAGCAAATAAGATAGCACCCAAGATACAGACAGACAGCGTACAACACAGGTCCCCCGGTCCTTAAGCCCAGAGTCCATAAGCCACGAGCAATTAAGCAATGTAATCAGTATAAGCAATAATCGGCGATCAGTAATACCGCACGCGGTCCGCGAAGCTCAGCCCTCCCGCCGCCATCACCTGCTCCGCGACGCCCGCGGGCAGCGTGTCGAGGTAGAGCCAGCCCCCGTCGCGCCCGATGTGGAAGAACCGGCTCTCGCAGAGTGGCGGCGCGAGCTGGGGTGGGGCTGGGGGCGGCGCGGACCAGAAGGGTGTAACAGGGCTGAGGTTTGGGGCGGCGGCTGGGGGCCGGTCGTCGTGCAGGATTTTGAGGAGGACGTAGCGGAGTGCGGGGCTCTGTTCGCCGGTGTACCGCGCGAAGGCTTCGGCGCGCGAGAGCGACAGTGTGGCGGCGTCGTTCTTGCTGAGCGGGTGGCTGTCAGGGCATGAGTACATGGGGATGTCGCCATCTGGGTCCTCGTAACCGTCGTCGTGGGGTATGCGATCGAAGGGGACGGACGTCCTGTCCCAGTGGAGCACAAACGTCGCGAGCGTGTTCGTGAGCGGGAGGAGCATCGCGAGGATGTCGCGCTAGAGACAGACTGTGAGCGTGCACGGACGAGTGGGGCAACGTGTCATCGAGTGGGAGAGTAGGACTCACCGTGACGTGCTTCCAGTTCCCCGGCTCCTCGACTCTCAGGACCAAGTCGGTCACCCCGGCCCAGACCTCGTCGTTCCCCATGCTACCGCCGAATATCGACTTCAAGGCATCCCGCGCGGTCTCCTTCTCCCTCTCCTTCCGCCTCCCGCTGCACGCCTTTTCGTTCTCCCTCACCTTCCTCTCATCCCCCTCCTTCGCCCCGCTCTTTCTCCTCCTCTTGCCCCTCGCCTTCTGACTTTCCCTCTCCACGACCGTCATCTGCCCTTCCGCCCACCATCCTCTGCCTAGTCCCAAGGTGACGCTCGTCGGCTTCGCGTCCACCAATACCTTCTGCACCGCTCGCGTCTCCTCGGTACCTTCACTGGGCGGTGCGAGCCGGCCGATTTCAACATGGCGCACGGCGCATGTGAGGCCAAGCGCATACAGCCCGGGCACGAATCCGCGCACGCACGCGAGGGGTGGGAACGAGCTGTACAGCTGGCTTGTGCAGTTCGCCTCGCGCGTGTCATGGATGCTCGGCATCGGTGCGCGTAGTCTCTTCTTCATCGGCTCCTCTTCCCCCTCATAGTCTTTCGAACATTCAGTGGCTGGAAGGTCAGGAGCACGGACGCCGCAGCCATCGTAAGGCGTGTAGACATAAAGCTCGGCGAGGGCCGGGAACGCGTGGACGAGGGGGGTGACGGTAGGGACGCCCGCGAGGCGCAGAGCGAGCGTCTTGACGCGCGGGTAGCGCAGTTTATCGGCTACAGTCACGATAATCGCGTTGCTCGCGCGGAGCGTGCGTAGCGTCTGCATGCCGTTGGCCAGGAGCGAAATGGGGTCGGGAAGTACCACAGCATCCGCGGCGGGGCTCGCAACGGGTGTAGGTGTAGGGGTTGGCAGGCCGCCGTTGAAAGATACGCGCGTGGCCGGTTGCTGAAGAGACGTTCCGAGGACGGAGAGGACCCAGTCGTCGGCGAACTCGACCTCAACATGCTCGAGTGGCGATTTAAGGGATTTAAGGAAAGCGCAGCCGCGTGGGCCGACGGAGTGGATTACGAGGGATGTAAGATTGGAGAGAGAGGCAAGAGCATCGTATATGCGCTCTTCTTGGGTGAGTAGATGTTCGGCGTAAGATATTCGGAGATGTGCAAGCGTCGAGGCGCATATATGCAGTATTTTCAAAAGCGAGATGGAGGAGGAAAGCTGGTGGATATGAAGGGTGAGTTGTCGCGGTCGTAAGGTGGGTATGTCGTCCGCTGATGGGGGCCCAGGACAAGCTGCGAGTCCGCCGCCTTCCATGGCTTGCTGTATGGATTCTTCGCCAATATTCCGTCCCTGTCCAACGCCCACGCCCCACCGCTCAAGGAACTGAGCAAAGCTATCCACCGTACTCGTCGAAGACAGCCTGACCCCCTCTTCCGCCACAGTTTCTCCTCCAGACCGCACAGGAGGTATGAACGAAACACACCTGACCAGTGCCAAGTCACCGGGATGCTTTAGAGCCCGGCAAGTCCGTGCGAGTGCTGCGACGTCCGCGAGAGATAGCGAGGAAGCGAGAGGGTTGGCAAGGGCGAGAGAGATCGCCGTGACGGTGAGCGAGGCTCTGCGGGGCCTAGGGTCTAGTCTGGTGGGATCCATCTGTGCATGAGAAGGAGAAGGATGGCGGCAACAGCGGCGAGGTCGAGAGCAGGGATGGGGGGAGAGGGAGAGAGTGGGGGGGGGTGGGGGGGGTTGGAAAAAGGGAATCGAGGCAAGCCGAAATCCGAAGACGCCGCTTGAAAATTCGAACCCTTTTCGGTCGACGTCCAGCACCGCCCCGTCGTCCCACCTGACCTCTCCCCCGATGTCGACACACCGTGAGGCCCTCTCGTCGCCATGAAGGCCAGGCCAGAAAGCAGAAAAGCGGATGGGTCATGTTGGGAGGTGGTGGATGCCCATTGACATGCACCTGGATCACACCCACTGACGTCGGCCTGGGCGTTGAAGGGTGGCAGGGTGCGTATCCTAGCTGACATACAATACTTGGTCTCGAGAACTCAATATTTGGCTAGCCGTTTGAGCTTTTCTCCTAGATGATCCTCATCCTTGTAGCAGGAATCACACTGTCGGCTTGTGGACACGATCCTGGGGATGCCATCCACCTCAAGGCTCAAGCTGGCGTCCCGACTTTTTATCTGACGGTCTCTGGAGATCAAGTAGGTCCTTCGTTGCATATCTTCGCCCATTTCTTCCTACGGGAATTTTTAGGGAACGAAACGTTTTTTGGCCTCCCAGAGAAACTGGTGTCATGAGATGTGGTAGTCGTGAGTGCGGTTCTCTCTTCGCGGGTGGAGTCTGATTCATTACTCTCAATTTTGACCCTCCTTCGCCTCCTCCTTCGCCTCCACAACATCTATCATTGGCGACGTTGACAGGTAAGCACAGGCGTGTGTGGAGATGGAGGCGGAAGGAAGAAGACACATAAGCCGCGGTCGAGGACCGATGAGCGTAAGAAAAGGCGGAAAGCCTAGAGGTAGTGCCCACAGCGGCAGTAGCAAAAATAATTTCCCAGACCGACGTGACAGCCGCAACAGTTTGGGTTGGCCATTCGGCCTCGTAAATGACGCATATAGTCGTCGATTGGGAAGATGTCTGCGGCGGGTGATCCTATGGGCCATGGCTGCATCCGATGATTCCAGCCGCGGCTAACCACCACGCCATCCATGGTCTGCTTCCCCTCATATCTCTCCTTTTCAGCCGACTTTAACGCCAACATTCGCCGGGACTGACTCCCCCGAGCACCATCGCGACGTTCTTCGGCCACATGCCGTGGCTCGGCGTGTACATGGGCAAGATCCCCGCCGTGACGGGCAACCTCGTCGTGCTCCTGAACGACTGCGTCAAGCGCACGACGGCACGCCTCGCGCGCGGCTCCGAGAAGAAGGACCTCTTCCACTATCTCGTAAGTTGGGCATCTGTCTTCTCGTCGCATCGCATCTTGAAAGGTGTGAGAACGTGTTCCGCAGAACAACGAAGACCTGCCCGACCAGGCGCCCACCCCAATACAACATCTCGTCGACGACGGCGTGCTCGCCATCATCGCGGGCGCGGACACGACCTCCATCGCGCTCACGAGCATCGCGTACTGCCTGCTCACGCACCCGGACGTGTATGCGCGCCTGCAGGCGGAGATCGACAGGTTCTACCCCGCGGGCGAGGACGCGCTCGACTCGAAGCACCACCGCGACATGTCGTACCTCACCGCCGTCATGTAAGCTTCCCTACTCCTGCGAACTTCGGAGATGGCCGTGGCTGACGCGACGCCCCAGCAACGAGACCCTGCGTGTCTTCCCGCCCGTGCCCGGAGGCAGCCAGCGCTACGTCCCGCACGACGGGAAGCCCGTCGTCGTCGGAAACCTGTACGTCCCCCTCTCCCTCTCCCTCCCCCCCTTCCCCTCCACTGTCCCTAACAACAAACATGTGCTACACGCAGCGTCCTCCCACCCGGAACGATGGTCTGGCCACACGTCTACTCGACACACCTCGACCCGCGCAACTTCGCACCCTACACCACCGACTTCTGGCCCGAGCGCTGGCTCCTCGCCTCCACGGACCCCAGCGTCCATCTCTCGCCCTCGGACCCCGCCGCGCGCGGCGTCTCCCCTACCTCCACGGAATTCAAGCACGACGAGGCGGGGTTCATGCCGTTCTCGATCGGGCCGATGAACTGCGTGGGCAAGGCGCTCGCGATGCAGGAGATGCGGACGGTGCTGTGTTCGGTTTTGCAAAGGTTCCGGATCCGGGCGGTGGAGGGGTGGGACGCGGAGGCGTACGTCGCGAATTACCGCGACTACTTCACCGCGCAGAGGCCGGAGCTCCCTGTTGTGCTCGAGCTGCGGTAGTGGTGCGCTGTAGGCTGCGTTGTCGCTTGACCATGGACTTTGGGGACCCACAGGAGACAACGATGGCACCTAGTACTGAGGGACCCGGATCACTAATGCACATGCCAGTGGAAGCTGAACGTCTTCGAGTCTGAATGTCTGATGCCGATATCGGACGCCTGGTAGCGGGAAATGACAATTATGTATCGACCTACGTTGAACCAGCCCCCTCCCGCGGTGGCATCCTCTGATGGCAGAACGCGGCTCAAAATTGGCCCTCGAGAACGCATAGGGAGCCCGCGAGCTTCAGGCTCATCAAGCGTGCGTGCGGCTGTGCATTGGTCTTGACGTCGGATGCGGAGGGCCATTGAATCTCGGATATTGTGTCTTGATCACGATTGACCGTGCTCACGGGCTCCAACCACACTACATGGCAGCTGAAAGTGCGCCACCACCCTCGACAACCGTAGACATGAGTGTATGTATGCATTGGCGGCTCCCTTCGTGGACGTGCGGCGCAGACGGTGAGAGCGCCGTAGTAGACGACTGTACCCATCCAGAGCTCCAGTGGATAGCCCGATGGGAACGCGAGCAACGCGTACGGTACCGCTCTGCACAGTTGGACGCGCATACTTATATCGAGCCCATGCACCTTTTTGACTACCTATGCATATGATGGTCTTGTCACTTTGTTCAACCCACTCACATCCCGAATGAAATGTCCGTCCACGACACAGCTGCCCTCAATCGCAATGAGAATGCCCTGCGATCCGCCGGAGTGCCACACAACTACTTACAGTAGTTGGAGCTGTCCAAGAGCGTTGTAGTCGGGTAGCGGGCCGTAGGACCGGCGGTCGCCTGTATCGGGCGCTAATTATTTTCCCACCAGCATCCGCTGTACATTTGCCTCGCACTCTGTCTCTGGTATCCATGTACAGTCCTTGTTCAACCCTTGCACGCGCACTCTGCGGTCCTCGCTGGTCCTACCCTCCTCCGCCATTGTCGCGGCGTGCCTGGCAACCCTCGGCTCACTCACTGCACGCTCTCAAGGGCTGGTCGGATGCATAACTTGAGCTCTGGCTTGCATTCGTATGTTTACATCACGACCCGCAATTCCAACCCAATGGTCTCTCTAGACAGCATCACCAATCTGTACTGTCCCTCGTCCGTTGGGAGGCGAGTTTGAACGCCGCGACGATGAATTCGTTCATCGGCTGGAGGAGGGCAGGGGCCGAAAGACAGAGGTACGTTGCATTCCATCGAACCCACATATGTCGGGTTAGAGTCTCCACAAACGACCGGCTTTGATGCCAGCAGATGTATGCACGTCATTTAGACAATCAAAAGCCGTGGAACGTATCCCCGCTCACGGGGCCTGAGTACTAGTAGCGTTGTTGGGATGCCATGCACGCCTGTCGTCCGGGTTCTGCAAGGAGCTCCTGGGGGAGGCACGCGCGACGCGTGCGTTGCACCTGCTCGGCGCCGTGCCGTCTCCGTGCTGCGTGGCGCGGGATGAGCTGTGGGCATTTAAAGCGTACCTCTTCCGGTCGTCGATGGGCGACACACTCGCGCTGACGCCAACAGCGGACATAGGTTTTGGGCGCAGCGCTCGTGGAGGAGGTCGAGATGGTGATAAGGTTGCTGTGGCACTTGCGGCCACACTTGTTTGGGCTGCCAGGCCTAGGGGATGAGGATAGATGGCCAGCGAGGAGCACGGTTCGGCGCCGACTTCTAGTCCTCGCAATCCGGCGACCTCTTGCACTCCGGCCCCGCCAAACTATCCATCTTCCCCGCGTCCCCAGAGTTCCGGCATGATGAGGCGAGATGGTATCCCGATCACAATCGGGTCGACGAACGGTCGCGATGCAGGAGGTGTGGTTGGTCCTGGTGCGCGGCCGCGATTTGGCAGAAGTTCCGATGTGTCCGGGTGAGGGGCGGTGGAGTGGAGTTCTGTCGCAACTACTTCAGGGCGCAGAGGTCGGCGCTGCCGATGGTGCTACTGGACGTGCGATAGGCTAGTGCTCTTTTGTCCACTTGGACTCCAGCAAGGGAGGGGATCAGGGTGGAACGAGAATGGCTGCGTTTTCCTTTGTTCCGGGTGGGCGACTGGACTGATGGTCACAATATTCAGTGCGTGCTTGTAGCCGCGGGAATCTGCAAGGGATGGCATCTATGAAGATGGCGAAGGTGACAGCTCAGCAGGCCGTAGCGTTTTGACCACCGGGAGCCACACACTGGCAGCTTCAAGTTCACGGGTCACTTGCGATGAACTTCGTCTCGAACTACCATCTGCTCTGTGTGCGACCTTCAGCCGAGCACCTCTAGTTGTGCAAATGGTATTGCCCGCCCGTGACATGAGCTAAATGTTTGACATATTTACAGCGGCCATCTGCTGCGATCACACTCTGCGCGCACCACAGAACTCCTCGCTCAGCGCTCAGGTCGAGATTGTTCATAAAGCCGCAACGTTCTGTACGTCCTGCGCGTTCCTCATTCTGGACATCCATCATGAACGCAAGCAACAGCAGTTCCTCGTCGGTGTTCGGGATCGCCGTCACTCTAGGTCTGGTGCGTTCTTGCTCCGCGTGCTCCGTTGCTCCTGTGGTCTTGGATTGGCTGACAACGGGCGGAACCCGCGCAGGCGGCGCACCAGGTCTTCCGCAAGTACGAGACGTACGACATCCGCGTCCACGCCGCCGTCCTCCTCGCGCCCCCTGCGCTCCTCACCCTCCTCACCACGTCTGCGCAATCCACCTTCCTCCGCGCACTCATCGCGAACTCCGCGACCTACCTGGCCGCGCTCGTCCTCTCCGTGCTTGCCTACCGCATCTCGCCCGTGCACCCGCTCGCGCGCTACCCGGGCCCGCTCGGCTGCAAGCTCTCGAAGTTCTGGCTCGGCTCCGTCTGCCTTTCCGGCTTCCAGCACCGCTACATCAAGGCCCTGCACGAACGCTATGGCGACGTCGTGCGGATCGGTGCGTCTGATGAGTCCTACTTAGTCCTCGTTCGCGCGCGTTCGTGTTCGTGTTACATAAGTGCTTGTGGGTTTGGTTTGCGATTTGCGATTCCTGCGATTGGTGGCTGTCTGGGTGCTTGGGGCGCCGGACCATCATCGTCGTGCGCTGCTCCTCCGAGTCTGCTCGGAGCAGCTTTCTGTTACGGAAACCCCCTTCTGATACAGTATCACTGATACTGTCGCTGAACATCTTTCGCTGCGGCGATCTAACTTTGCGCCGGGCGTCGCGGGGAAATCAACTTCTCCGCAGCGAGGAA
Organism: Ganoderma boninense; assembly: GCA_002900995.3. NCBI lineage: Eukaryota > Fungi > Basidiomycota > Agaricomycetes > Polyporales > Polyporaceae > Ganoderma > Ganoderma boninense. The sequence goes on from CM035310.1 coordinate 210,311, forward strand.
AGCGTCCCGCAAAGCGCCTTTCCGTGGCCCGGGGCACAGGAGGTCCATGAGCCTTTCTGGGCCGTAGACTGGCGCCTTTCTAAGGTACCGTCTGTCCAACGCGATGAACTGTCGACGAAATGGGTCCCTTTCAGAAGAGGCCATATCCACAGACTTTGCATGACGTTGAAAAGTTCATTTCTCCTCAGTGCGGTCAGGGAGGGGAGACCTTCCCTTTGTTTTGGCGCATATACGGACCCGAATCCTCGTTTAGACTCTCATATGGGGCCATATCTCCCTGTTCCGCCTCTGATGCACGGATTGCAGGCCCCAACGAACTGTCTATCCGGGACAGCACAGCCCTCAACGCCCTCCTCGGCACCTCCGGCCTCCCCAAGGGTCCCCGTACGTCCGCTCGTCCGCGTTCTTCTGCTATACTGGAGCTGGAGCTGACTTTCGCTTTCACATTACTTCCTGCGTGGGCGCTCGCCAATGCCGGCAATTCAACGGACGTAGACTTCGTCGGGCGGTTCCTGAGCGACACGACCCAGCCCTTGGTCGGGATCCAGGACACGGAGACGCACCTCCGGCGGCGCAGGAAGTGGAACCGCGGCATGACCCCGTCCGCGGTGCGCGAATACGACGTGTTCGTCGCGAAGCGCGTGCGTCAGCTCGTCGAGGCGCTCGAGGAGAAGGGTCAGAGGCGGGGTGCGCCAGTGACGATCGGGGCCTGGTTCAACTTCTTCGCGTGCGTGGCCGGACGAGCGTCCGCTATTCCTGCTCAGTCAATGAACACTGACGCTGACGGCCTGGGGATGCTAGGTACGACGTCATGAGCGACATGGCGTTCGGAGGCGGCTCGGAGCTTCTGACGGCGGGGAGTGACAAGGGGAACGTCTGGTCGGTGCTCGAAGCCGCCATGTCGTGCGTATACTTGCTCTGTGTCCATTGAGGTCCCTGCTGAACGACTCCCACAGTATCGGGACGTTCTTCGGGCATGTGCCGTGGCTCGCTGTGTACGTCGGGAAGATCCCCGCCGCGACGGGCAACATCAAGGTCCTTCTGAACATCTGCACGCAACGCGTCACTGCGCGGCTGAAGCGCGGGTCTGAGAGGAAAGACCTCTTCCACTATCTCGTAAGTTGGCATCTGGCTTCTGTCTGCTTCCAGCGTCTACATCAATCCATCATCATCTGAGAACGCGCGTTAGAACAACGAAGATCTCCCGGACAAGGCACCCGCGCCAATGGCGGATCTCGTCGACGACGGCGTCCTCGCGGTCGTTGCGGGTGCGGATACGACTTCCGCCGCGCTCACGAGCATCATCTACTGCGTTCTGGCGCACCCGGATGCGTACGCGCGGCTGCAGGCGGAGGTCGATAAATTCTATCCCGCTGGAGAGGACGCGCTCGACACGAAGCACTATCGGAGCATGCCTTATCTCACCGCGTTCATGTGAGCAACGTTATTGATGTTTTGAGCGCAGCTGAGACGGAGAATACTGACGGTGAGAACTTGAATGATGGCTAGCAACGAGGCACTACGCCTCTTCCCACCAGTCCCAGGAGGAAGCCAGCGTCGTGTGCCGCACGACGCGGACGCAGTCGTCGTTGGAAACATGTGGGTCTTGTCCGCGTGCTCATTGCATCCATCCCTCTCTCCGGTCTGAGCCTCAGGCTGACCGTTATCTGCCGACATCGGCTCGCAGCGTCTTGCCTCCCGGCACTAACATATGGCCGCATGTGTACTCGCACCACCTCGACGCGCGCAGCTTCGCACCGTACACAGCTGACTTCTGGCCAGAACGCTGGCTCCTCGCCTCGGGGGACCTCTCGTCCTCGGACCCGTCCACGCGCGGCGTATCCTCTGCGTCCCCCGAGTTCCGGCACGACGAGGCGGGGTTCATGCCGTTCTCGGTCGGGCCGATGAACTGCGTTGGCAAGGGGCTCGCGATGCTGGAGATGCGGATGGTGCTGTGTGCGGTCGTGCAGAAGTTCAAGCTTAGGGCGGAGGACGGGTGGGACCCGAAGACGTACACGGCGAACTACCGCGACTACTTCACGGCGCAGGGCCCGGAGCTGCCTGTCGTGCTGGAGCTGCGATAGACCGCCCTGTCCACCTGGACTGCAGGCACCGGGCGGAAGTGGGCAGAAGTGGAGAAGGGAGGAGCGAGCATGGTGCGTTAGTGTTCGCTCCAGGTGCGCGACTTGGTGTCGATGGCCACGCTATTCAGTGCGTGCTCGTACTTTGTGGGGTATGCAAGGAATGGCGTGGCGCTCAAGTCGAACTGGGCGGAGGCGACGACGGGGCCGGCACATTTTGGCCAGCCAGATAGATGCGTTCTAATGAACTTCATTTTGAACGTCTGAACCAGCGTCTTCGTCTTCTGCTCCGTCTGCCCCGTTCATCCTGGCTCATTTTGTTGGCCACACGATATCGTTTTCTTCACGCACCTAAAGTCTGAACCTATTCCGATTCCGGCAGGAAAGATTTTGATTTACAGGCCTCACACCTACGTCGCTCCACAGCCTAGATATCCTCATTCAGCACTCAGGCCGATCCTTCAAAAATCCGCCACGAGTTCTGTACGTCCTCGTCACTCCTCTCGCACTGAACACCTCACATGAACGCAGGCCATAGCAGTTTCTCGTTGGTGTTTGGGATCGCGAGTGCATGTACACTTCAGTTGTTAATGTCGAGACTCGTCCTCAGAACCTGCGCAGGCAGCTCACCGTGTGTTCCGCAAAAACGAGACCTATAACATCCGCGACCATGCTGCTATTCTTTTCCTCCTCCCTTGCTCCTTTCCTTCCGATCTCGGAGCGATCTGAGTTCTACGTCTTCTCGGTTCGGTGATGGTGGCCTGTGGCGCCGTGAACCGCACTCCTTCTCGGAACGGGGCGGCCGACTGGAGCGGGATCCAGCGTCAAGCCCAGCGGTTTACTGCATGGAAGCACTTTTGTAGTGTAGCCACCCTCGCAGCGTCCTCGCCGTTACTTTACTGTGTTGCGAGACATTTCATGGCCATACTCGCCGGATCTGCTTGGGCGCCCTATCCTTCTCTAACATTGCAGGACCTCCATGACTCTTCGGAATCGCTCCGTGCACTGGCGCAGTTGCGTGTACGCGAGCAAATATATTAATGCCCCGAGAATGATGGCTGACTGCATGCAGTTAAATTTCTCAATGTTGAGTTCCCGTGGAAAGCCACATGACGTTCCACGCATGTTATCACCCGAGAGTGTTTGAAGGCTGCCGGGTAAGACTCCACTTTCTGGCTGCTTTTACGACGCATATCGGCCAGTGTTCTGTTTTCAACCGCTCAGATCTCGACTGACGTTTGTGATTCCAGGCTTGAACGCTGGCTCGATGCAGGAGATGCGCATGGTCCTGTGCTCCGTGCTGCAGCGGTTCCGGACGCGCGCGGTGGAGGGGTGGGACGCCAACGCGTACGTCGCGAACTACTGCAACTACTTTACGGCGCAGAGGCCGGAGCTGCACGTCGTGCTCGAGTTGCGGTAGCCTAAGTACTTATGGTCTGGAGGCTGGCCCGGGCTGGGAGCTGGTGCGTCGACACTTGGTTCCGGCCACGCGGGCTGGGTTCGGTTCACCGTCGCTTATACTTCATTTGCGACTGAGCCGATTGCCCTCCTGAGTGCGCGCTCGCACTATACTTGGGGGCCTGCGAGTGGCATCCATGTGGACTCGGAAGACGGAAGAGTCGACGATCGAGTGACGGGTTGACTAGGCCATGACGTTACGTTTTGGCTACTACCCACACAAGTCCGCAGCTGAACATCTTCAAATTGCGCCGTTCAAGTTGTCTTTATCTTAAACCTTAGCATAACATTCCGGCGTCATTTGAAGCCATCATATCCACCATGAAGGCACGCCACAGAACACTGGATTATGGTTAAGCGCTTACACCTCCGGTTGAACCTATCCTTCAAGGCTTTAAAAGCCGCCGTCATGTTCATTCCACATGTAAGTCCTGCTCGTTCCTCCAACACTGCACACCCCGCATGAACGCAAATAATAGCAGTTCGTCGTCGGCGGTGGTGCTCGCCGTCGCCCTAGGCTTGGTGCGCTCTCCTCTCCTCCCGGTGGATGCTCAGGCTCTTTCGCTGACAGTGAGCTTCGTTCCTGCATCTCACGCAGGCGGCCCACCAAGTTTTCCGCAAGTATGAGACATATGACATTCGCACCCATTCCGCCATTCTCTTCACTCCCCCAGTGCTTCTCACCCTCTTCGCGGAACCCATACAACAAATGTTCCCCCGTGCGCTGCTTGCCAACTTAGCCATCTATCTGACCACGCTTGCATTTTCTGTGCTTGTATACCGCGCCTCACCCATCCACCCTCTCGCTCGCTATCCGGGCCCACTCGGCTGCAAGTTGTCAAAGTTCTGGCTGGGGTTCCAATGCATCTCCGGCTTCCAGCACCATTACATCAAGTCCCTCCACGAGCAGCACGGCGATGTCGTGAGGATCGGTGCGTGAAGTTCTGTCCGGCATCGTTCCGAGTTTGCGTCTTCTTTGGAGGTTTGAGGGCCTACGTCGTAGTGGGTCGAACGGTGGCGGTCCGTGACGTCGTCAATCATACGCCGTTTGAGGACGTGACGGCCCGCTAGCGTCGATTCTGCCCCTCGGGCGTAACCCTCTTACGCCGCAGAAGCCCTTCTTCGCCGAGTATTTGTCCCCCAGTGCACCCCATATCGCTCAGCTGAACGTGATCTTGCGCCATCCCCACACGTTTGACTCCCAAGCTCACCGACTCTACTCCAGCCACACCACTGGCACATGGCCGCTGAGAATACGCCATCGCTCTCGACAGCTGTGGATATGGGTGTACGTGCCGTTGGCGACTTTCCCTGCAGACGTATGACTCTGCTGACTTCACGAGAGCTGCCGAGGACCGTATCCATCCAGAGTGCTCGAACTCGGGCGCTGTGGGTAGCCCCCTCACACAATCATTCCCATTTTCGCGTATATATGACGCTGTCGACCCGATCCTAAGTAGTTTTTGGCTGCCTTTGCGCGATGCTCTTGCGGTTCTGTTTGACCTCTGTTCTCATCTCCACCCTCTGTAGGCCCGAACGAACTGTCCATCCGCAACACAACTGTCCTCGATGCCATCCTCGGCACCTCCGGTCTCCCCAAGGGTCCTCGTACGTCCCTCGTAACTCCCAAACGTTCGAGTCGCCCACCGGCCTGGCGCTCAATTTTACACATCGCTACCGTGACGTAACTAACGAAACCGCCGACAAACCTAGATATCGTCGGGCGATACCTGAGCAGCACGCACCGGTCCCTGGTCGGGATCCAGGACACGGAGATGCACCTCCGGCGGCGCAAGAACTGGAACCGCGGCATGGCCCCGTCTGCGCTCCGCGAGTACGAGCTGCTCGTTGCCAAGCGTGCCAGACAGCTCGTCGAGAGGCTCGAGGAGACTATTCGGAGTCCAGGGGTGCCAGTGGTGATGATCGGGAGCTGGTTCAACTTCTTTGCGTGCGTCTCGCCCATCCGGAATGTCCGATAGTCATGGTCCTTGCCGCAATTGGATATGCGCTGATGCTGACCGGGGTGTGGATGTAGATACGACTTCATAAGCGATATGGCGTTCGGAGGCGGGTCGGAGCTCCTTGCTGCGGGGAGTGACCAAGAGAACGTCTGGTCGGTGCTCGAGGACGCCATGTTGTGCATATGCTCGCTCTGCGTCCATTGGTCATTCTAGCTGAACTTTGATCACCCAGAATCGCGACGTTCTTTGGTCACGTCCCCTGGCTCGGTGTATACGTCGGGAAGATCCCCGCCGCTACCGTGAGCCTCGTGACCCTCTTGAAGGCCTGTTCCCAACGCGTCATTGCGCGGCTGAAGCGCGGCGCTGAGCGGAAGGATCTCTTCCACTACCTGGTAAGCCATCTGTCTGTTTATGCTGATAGTGTATCCGCCAATCTGGGAATATGCTAGAACAATGAAGACCTTCCGGACAAGCCACCCACACTGATGGAGGATCTCATCGACGATGGAGCTCTCGCGGTCGTCGCGGGCGCAGACACGACCTCCATCGCGCTAACAAGCATCATTTACTGTATACTGGCGCACCCGGATGCGTATGCGCGGCTTCAGGCGGAAGTCGACAAGTTCTATCCTGCTGGGGAAGACGCGCTCGACACGAAATACCACCGGGACATGCCTTACCTCACCGCTGTCATGTAAGCATCGTTCTCCACGCTTGATACTTCAGCACATCTGGGACGGGGAATGCTGACTCTGAGAACGATGCGTAGCAACGAGACCCTACGGCTCTTTCCTCCAGTCCCGGGAGGGAGCCAGCGCTGTGTCCCGCACGACGCCACGGCCGTCGTCGTTGGAAACATGTCAGTCTCGTCCCCCCCTCCCCAGTCTGAGTCTCACGCTGACCGTTGTCCGACACCCTCCCACTCACTTACAGTGTCCTTCCCCCTGGCACCGCCGTATGGCCACACGTGTACTCGCATCAACTCGACCCACGCAACTTTGCCCCCTTCACGGCCGACTTCTGGCCCGAACGCTGGCTCCTTGCCTCTGGGGACCTCTCGCCATCGGACCCGTCCGCGCGGGGCGTCTTCCCTGTGTCCCCCGAGTTCCGGCACGACGAGGCGGGGTTCATGCCGTTCTCGATCGGGCCGATGAACTGCGTGGGCAAGGGGCTAGCGATGTTGGAGATGCGGATGGTGTTGTGCGCGGTCCTGCAGAGGTTCAAGATTAGGGCCGAGGACGGATGGGACCCAAAGGCGTACCAGGAGAACTACCGCGACTACTTCACGGCTCGGAGGCCGGAGATGCCTGTCATGCTGGAAATGCGATAGGAGGCAAGGTCGGGTGGGCGACTTAGAGAGCGGAGTTCTGCGGAGTTCGCGACGCACGATGTTTGTCGTGCTAGTTGAACTTGTAGCTGACAGCTACGGTCTTCGGTATTAATATCCATTTTATCTCATTGCATTTGGTCTCTGCTTGGATTCCCCCGAATTTGGTTGATGCTATGCGCCGTACGAGGGTGTTCTCGAGTGCAGATGATGTGACCGCGTTCGGTCCGCTGCGAGACCAATCATGGTTTTCTGCTCCTCTCTGCGGTACCACTGGTGGTGTCGAAGTAAGCTCTGCTGAATCAACGCGCGCGAGCGCCGTAGTGGCGAATCAGGGAAAAAGGTCCTTTGATTCCAAGTCGTCGTCGCGCTGTGCATATGTCTACTACGGAGAGAGGCTGACTCGTTCTACTTCTTGTATGTCCACGTCCACGTTCGTCGCTCGGAAACTCAACCCCCCCCCCCCCGAGATACAGATACATACAGCTCCAAATCCTCAATATTTATATACTTACTCCTCGCCCTCCTGTTTCCGCACTCTTGCCTCACCCCTCTCTGACATCCCCATCCGCCACCACCGTACTTGAGCAAAGTAAATCATCATCGCTTTGCGGAATGGCCCAAGGACTCCAGGTCCTCTTCTGCATTTTCTGATGAAGCGCACGCCGTGACGTCCTCTGCGTTGCTGTTATTGTGCGTGTCTGACTCCACGACCTTCTCGACCGCGACGGCGATCGCGGCGGTGCCCTGGCGCACAGTGTCGCGCCGCCGCAGCCCGTTCTCGACCGCCGACTTGTTCAGCGCGACGAGCACGATGATCGCCGTCGGGTATATCGCCTAGGACCGTCACGTCGAGTCGCGCCGCGTCAGGATCCCATGCATGTGATGCGAGACTCATGGGGATGGGCCACGTACGATGAAGGGGACGAGGCAGCCCTCGACGAGGACCCCGCCGCGGAACCAGAACGAGTCGGAGTGCGGCTGGTGCTTGGCGAAGAGCTGGAAGGAGAGGAAGATGGAGGTGCGCATGTGCGGGTCGTTGATCCGCGACCCGATCTGCCACACGACGACCACAATCTGGGGGCGGAAGGTTGGATGGGGAATAAAAATGGAAAAGAAAATGAAAAGTAGGAAGAGAAGTTAAGGAGCGACGGGGGGCGCGCGGGGGCTTGGCGGGGACGTACCCAGAACGTGCAGTAGAGCGCGCCGGACTCGATGAGGAGCGTGAAGATCCTTTCCACCTGCGTGCTCCGCGACCCGCTCGCGACGTGGTTTCGGATGCACTTTCGATGAACCCTGCAGGTTATCTCGTCAGCTATAATGTGATATACACAGGAACAGGGTAAGGGAGGAGATGTCGGACGATGCCTACCATGCCTTGTATGCGGTAAGTGCGTTCGCGGCGAGGTTGGTCACGAGAGAAAGCACCAACACAGCGGTGCCCACAGGCGAGCCTTCGTACATGAATCCTCCCTTTTTGTGGCACGCAAAGTTAGTGTCCACCGCCCCCGTGCCTGCATAACGCGGAGCATGCATGAGGTCAGAACGAGCAGGGAGTTACGCGGACCAAACAAAGACGCCGCACTGCGGCGGCGGCTCACCAAAGGTAGCTACCAACAGAACGCCCCCGACAACAGACACGATCTTGCGACGCAGCACACAGCTGTCCTTCCACAGAACCCAAACACGCCACCAGACGACGACGTCACTCAGGATCAGCTGTTGAACGGAAGCTAGTCAGGCGGCGCGCGAGGCACTCAGGTATTTAGGATAGGGTATTACCGTGACCGAAACGTACGTTCACTGTGAGCGTCGCGGTGCCGACGCACTCTTCTGGATGGAACGCCTCCCTGTTGGACAGGAAGGTGACCGTGGTGGGGTGAGAGAGAAGGCCGCCGAAGCGCTGCAGGACGACGACGGCCCAGTGCGTGGTCGTGGACACGAATAACGCCATGACCGCGAGGAGCTGTATTGCGGTGAGGGGCCGGCGCCGGACGCCCCGGCAGCTGCAGCACCGGTGCCCACGAATGTTGTCAGGTCCAACAATGGTTACTGATAAACATTATCGCAGATTTGGGAAGTCCCGGGGGAACTTACAGGAGGAGGTATACGGACACCACGGCCAGGGTCAGGAAGAGTCCTGTGTACGACGATCGCAGTCAGCTCATCCCTTTTGAGTGGGAGAAACACTGGGATATTTCATACCGTAGAGGACTGCGAAATACGTCGAGGTCGCCACCGCCATCCATAAGATATCGGGGAAGATTTTATTCAGAGGATTGTAAGTCCAAGAGGTCGCATTTCCTGTGTTGTGAGGAGGCGGGGGATGGTGCCAAGAGGTTGCGTTGCCTGCGCTGTACAGATGCGGGAGGTCAGGCGGAGGGGACATAGTGTGCCGGCACACCACAGCAGGTTGGCAGTGAGCACACGAGGGGGGGGGGAGTATTTACTAGGAAAGGGCTCTGGCTCGTACTACGGGACAAGGGGCATGCGTTGGCCGCCCATTTATGACCACCACCATGATGTCGAACGGGAACAGATTTTGTGTGCAGTGCTGATCAGATACGAGTGGGCTGAAAAGGAAGCGGTCAGAGTTCTAGCCAGGCGGTGAATAATCTGTATTCTTTGTATGGAATCTAGTGGCCTCTCTGTAGAAGTTGCGAGATTAATTGAGCTACCGGAGCAACATGCGGGTGATAATATGCATTCTTACCTCAAAGGATACGCTGCAGAAAGGTATGACTTGGTCATGTTAGTCATCGACGAATTTAAGGTTGGGGTCGTGATACTGTAGGCAGACGTGTTGGTGCTCCACAATCTGAAGTATACTACACATTTAGCACATCTTTCTGTCCTAGACGTGCTTGCATCACGTCCACATGGAAGGAAATCCTTGCAGTATCACGACAATTCTATCTTAATCCATCCAGGGCGTCGGCGTCCAAGTCGGCCCAATCGGGCTCCTGCTTTCACGGGTCGCTATCCACGGAGATCCTGTAATCGCGTGAAGGCATCGAGGGTATGATCAGATCAGAGAGATGGGAGGTACTGTCTGTTAGTTACGTGACTATCTACAGAGAGCAGAGGTCGCGGGCGGTCGAGATAGTAGACGAAGAAGTCGGAGATGATAGATGAGGAAGCAAATAAACGTCACAGTCAGCATCCGCCCCGGTGCATTGGCGAGTGACACTGTCCGGCCAGGTCCAAGTTTTACGAGTGACCGAGACCGTCGCGAATCGACGGGTTGTGATGATGGGATATGGAACACTTACATATATTATATTTATACTCGAGCGAGAGCTTGACGGTCCCAGGGCACAATTCGAGCGTCAGGCTCGGAGCGGCCGATACTGTAGTAAGTTACATGAGCGCTGAGCACCTCCGTCAAGTCCGACTTCATGGCAGCGTGCGGGTACCGTAGAATCGGACCGTATGCACAGTCTTCCGCAACCGCTCTAGCCCAAGCAGGATCACTGGGGTGCGAGGAGCCAAGCGCCGCAGTGCCATGGACGACTCGGACAGTAAGTAGCACATCGTCAGTCTCACTAGCGCTGTCCGTCAGTACTCACGGCTGTCTCGACCTCTGAGGCGATTCCGGGTGGGCCGGGGCTAAGTCGCGCTTGAAGTAGTTCTCGATCCCTGAATTGTTCAGCATCGCGAGCACGACTTTCGTGGTCAGGTATATTGCCTGCAGGGAGACCCTCCTACCTCCAGGCTGACGGTCGCGGTCAACGCGGAAACTGGTGTCACCCATATCAATAGGAAGGGACTTCAATCACGCCAAGGTCTCACCCCCGCAACAGGATTCTGCCCTGCCGGAGCTGACATGGTGCCCATGGGAGGCTCGTAGGGCATGTACGCGGGTCCAAGGCCTCTCGTCATCCGCTTGTGCCAGGCCAAGCTAGAGTGGAGTCGATGCTCCTCCGAGATCTTGGGCGAGAAGAGGATACGACTAGAAGAATGCGATTAGTTGGGCCTAGGTTGGACTCACCGGTGCGAGGAATCGATATCGGAATTAGATGTCATTCAATGGTGGTGACTGAAACTTACTTGGAGATGACGAGCTCGAGAAGGACGCCGATGATGGACAATGGAGATCGCGGTACGAGCTGCACGTTTGAACGTTGTCGTGGACGACGATCGACACGTCTGCGCCTCCAAGCGCCCGGATTCCGGTTCTCGGCGGCGTCGGCGCCTACGACTCTCGCTTATATATTGGCGCAGGCATGCGGCACACTCCATTCTTTGCACTCCTGCATTTGGATCCGTTTGTATTCGAAGAAGACCCTTCGACTTCACCTGCATATGCCTCGCACAGTCCGGCCCCAACGAGAACACGGTGCGGCCTCGGAGAAGAGTCCAGGACGTAGCTGGTCCACCGTGACAGAGCACAGGTAGCGTTTTCAAGCACCAGCTTCTCTCCATCTCATATCCGTTGCTACCGAATCCGCCGACAGCTGGCCATGTTTATGTTTCTGCAATTCTCTCGATCAGACCCCCCGCCTGGCTTGTTGGTTCGACACCGAATGCATGTCGTCCTCCGGAAGCAAACCTCAACCCGCGACCGCCTGGGGGTCGGGCACACCGGGCCCGGGTATCGCGCACAGCTGTAGTTAACGTTCAAGTTCTCCAATTCTCCGCGTCGTCGCTCGGTTTTCCCATCCAGGTCTGGACCTACCCTCTTTGCGTGCTCCATTCACATCTGCGCGCGCAGCCATGCTATAGCTATACAACCCAAGTTCAGGGTCTAGTGACCATGACTCGGATTGACGGCGCATCCACGTCGACCTCACTCGTAGGTAGCTAACACATTCAAACCACCTCAGGCCCCGGCCGTGAATTTCGTCGACGCTCTGGTGGAAGTCCGCAGCGCTGGCTGACCTTGGCTCCCAAAAACATATATATATAAGGCCATTGTCGCGGCCGGATCGCCCTTGAACGATCAGTAGCCATGTTCTGGTCATCTATTCTCATCTTCGCGCTCGCGCACCTCGCCATCTCCAAGCCTTTCATTGTCGAGAGGTGGGATGACTTCTCCGTGAAGCACGCCTGGGGCGAGGTCCCTCGTGGATGGGAGCTCCATGGACCTGCCTCTCAGAAGTATACCTTCGACATGCGGATTGGTCTCAAGCAGGACAAGTTCGATGATCTCGTCACCGCCCTCTACGAGGTCAGCGACCCCACCCATGAGCGGTGAGTGAACATGTGATGCGAGCCCGTCTTTGTTCGAACCGCTGATGCTTGGAAAGATACGGGCAGCACCTCTCCAAGGAGGAGGTAGCAGCCCTCGTTGCTCCTCACGCCGACTCAGTGGACCTCGTCGAATCCTGGCTCGAAGCATACGGTCTTGATGCTGCTTCTTCGCAGCGCTCTCATTCCGGAGACTGGATCACCGTTCGTGTTTCTGTTGCCCAAGCGGAGCGGATGCTGAGCACGAAGTACAACGTTTACCGCCACGGCAAGAGCGACGAGTACGTCGTCCGCACGATGAACTACAGCCTGCCCAATATCCTCTACGCGCACGTCGCTGTTGTAGCACCGACAACCTACTTTAGCACGATGAAGAGCATGAGGGCCACCAGCTTCACGAACACGGACTCGCCTACCATCGAGAGCGATTACTCCGTCGCATCGCTCAACGACTCCAGTTCGCTCACTACCGTGCCCTCGAGCTGCAACACCACGATCACTCCCGCCTGCCTCCGGGCTCTTTATAACACCTCCGACTACGTCCCCACTGCCACGGACAAGAACACTCTCGGCGTTGCAGGCTATTTGGACGAGTACGCGAACCGTGCTGATCTCCAGGTGTGCACCACCCCAAGGTCCAGCCTGTCAGATGCTGACCGCCCGGTGACTCCCATCGCGTGTTTGACTGCGATAGACGTTCTTCAAACTTTTCCGAACCGATGCCGTCAACTCTTCCTTCACCACGGTATTAGTCAACGGCGGCGGCGACAATCAGTCGGAGCCTGGTCTCGAGGTGCGTCAAAAACATTGTTTCCAAGCAAGAACGCTGTGACACCACAGCTGTTGACCGAATCGATCCACCAGGCAAACTTAGACATCCAATACGCCGAGAGTATTTCCTTCCCCACGCCCAACATCTACTACAGCACCGGCGGCTCTCCTCCCTTCGACCCCGACGAGGGAACCGAGACCAACAGCAACGAGCCATACCTCAACTGGCTGGACTACATCCTCAACCAGACCACTATTCCGCAGACCGTGCGCTCAGTCCAGCCTTCGCTTCCGATATTATATTTGGGCTCATTATTTTCTGTGTGCGTGTCAGTTCACGACGAGCTACGGCGATGATGAGCAGACCGTGCCTGTCGACTACGCCACCGCCGTCTGCAACCTCTTCGCGCAGCTGGGTGCCCGCGGCAGCAGCGTCATGTTCAGCAGCGGCGATAGCGGCGTCGGCCGTCACTGCGTTTCTAACGACGGCACGAACACGACAAAGTTCCTCCCGGCGTTCCCTGGCACGTCCTCTCTCAAATAGGCACACCCGCGTCCTGGAAACTGACTGAACTTCCCATTATTCGGACATTCTTACTTCGTAGCGTCGTGCCCATACGTCACCGCTGTCGGTGGCACGACCCACATCAGCCCCGAGGTCGCTGCCAGCTTCTCGGGCGGGGGCTTCTCGGACTACTTCGCCCGGCCGAGGTGCGCACACGCTGCTTCATACGCATATAGTCGTATAGCGAAGCCTGTGTCCAACGCTGATGATGCATGACGGCCCGGCGGCGAAAAATCAGCTACCAGAGCTCTGCGGTGTCGACGTTTCTGAGCGGACTGGGCAGCACGCACGCGGGGCTTTTCAAGTACGTTAGAGCAGGCCGCTCGTATCACGGGATTAACGTTCAAGATGTCTAACAAACTTGCCTGTCGTCCGACAGCCGCACGGGTCGTGCATACCCCGACGTTTCTGCGCAGGCAGTGGGCTTCCAGGTCGTCCTCGGGGGGAGCGTCGTCTCCGCCGCAGGCACCAGTGCCAGCTCCCCAGTAAGCACCATCCTGCTTGCCAGCCTGAGCGGCCGACCTGAATCTCGCTGATTCGATTCGCGGACTCGGACAGACCTTCGCCGCCGTGATCGCGCTCCTGAACGACTTCCGCGTCGCGCGCGGCAACTCGTCCCTGGGCTTCCTCAACCCGCTCATCTACTCGACGCGCGCCGCTGCCGGCTTCAACGACATCACTTCGGGATCGAACCCCGGCTGCAACACCTCTGGCTTTGCGGCGGGCGAGGGCTGGGATCCGGTGAGTGTGCCGTCGGCGCGGGTTCCAGTTCTCCCCGCGCCCGAGTCTTCGTATACATACGGTGGTGGCGGGGCCGCTGCTGCCGATGCTGATCTCGTTCTCTCGGATGCGGGCAGGTCACCGGCCTTGGCACGCCCGACTTCCTCAAGCTGCAGACGCTGATCGGCTGAGCGCCACCAGCTGGTGCGGGCATTGTGGCAGGAGGGTCGGATGGAGGGGTTGAGGGACAGCGGACGTTCGCCGTGCCTGTAAACCACAGACGGGGGGAGCGCCAATTGATGAGAAGCAAGTGACTGTATGCACCCATCCGAGTCCATCGTGTGTAGTTCGTCATTATCATTCGTCTCCGAGGGCCAGCGGTCGACTCACCGAACCAGCACTCGCACGACGAGCCCTCGGGCGGCTGGTCCCCGGCAATCGGGTCCTCTCTCCTCGCGGTACCTGTGTTGGTCGGTATTCGCGTGGAGCTCTCTCCGATCGCCGCCACGGGCAGCCCAGTTCCACTGGAAGTCCGCTGGCGAACTTTGGGAACAGAGTCTGAAGTACACCAGGATGACAGTGAATACCTTGCGGTCAAGGACGTGGGGCCCGTCGGACCAGAAGATGGGCCGTCGGACAGTCGGCGAGCGGAGGAGGATCCAGAGACGTCGGATGCCACTGCAGCGGAGGGAAATGGGTTAGACCGGTCAGGTGCCGCAGATAAAACAAACGTACGGTAACTGAGTCGGCGCGGAAGGTTTGATCCTGGACTGGCCGAAGGCCCCCTGGGCCATATTTGCATCCGAGGATACCGGTCGTGACTGTGGAGTTCGCGAGTACACTGGTTGGAGTTCGTTTATATAAGCAAAGCAAGGTCCTTATAATGCCGTCCATCTTCTCCTTCCTCTCATCCCTCTGCCTTTGAGCTTACTACACGATATACCGCAATACCGAACACACCGTGTCAGCGCTACCATCCTTCCCCCCGAACATCATGTCTTCTCCTCAAGGCCCATCTCGCACGCCGCGGGCCCACGTCGAATCGGCACCCGACCCAGACGAAACGGGCGTTCAAACAGACGAGGAAGTATGGTTCCCAGACGGGAACGTCGTCGTCGTCGCCGCGAACAAAGTCGCCTTCCGCGTCCACAAGGGCATCTTGTCACTTCGCTCAGATATCTTTCGCGATCTCTTCTCCCTTGCGAACGTGGACGCAGCAACGGCGGAAACAATCGAGGGGTGCCCAGTGGTCCATCTGACCGACCCACCCGAAGAAATCCGCCACCTGTTCTTGGTCCTCTGCTGCGGCAAGAAGTGCGTCGCTGCCCGCCAAGTCGGCTGAGTCCTCCATCCGTCTTCGCTGACCTTCGCCCCACTCGCAGCTACTACTACGACAGCGATGAGGTCATCCCCGTCCCGTTCGCCGTCCTCGCTTCGCTCATCCGCATGGCCCACAAATACGCCGTCCTCGACGTTCTCGACGACGCCCTCTCGCGCCTCAAGAAACTCTACACCACCGACCTCGCCGCATGGCAGGACCCCTCCTCGCGCGCCCGATACGTCACCGCTGGCCCAGAGGACGCGCCGACGGTCATCCGCCTCGCCAGGCTGACGAACACCCGGTCCCTCCTCCCCCTCGCCTTCCTCGTATGCACCAAGATTGCGACATGGGTGTACGAGCACCCCGATGGAACGTGTGCGTCACGGATGGGCACTCTGTCGATCCCGGACCAGGCACGCGTCATCGAGGGGAAGGGGCTCCTGGGGGTGGCACGCGCGACGCGTGCGTTGCACCTGCTCGGCACGGTGCCGTCTCCGGGCTGCGAGACGCGGGAGGCGTGCGAGGCGACGAGGAATGCGCCGGTGGCGAACCTGCGGGGCAAGGCGTACCCGTTCAAGTCGTCGATGAGCGACAGAGACGCGCTGACGCCGATGGCGGACATATTCTGGGCGCGGCTCTCGCTCTGGCCCAAGTTTTGCGGGAGATGCCAGGCGGCGCTCGTGGAGGAGGACGAGATGGTGATGAGGGCGCTGTGGGACCAGCTGCCGCTCTTGTTTGGACTGCCTGCGGATGAAGGCAGTTGGCCGGCGACCGACTCTCGCTGGCAGGCTGGCGGTGCCAGCAGTCACGGTGGTCCCGGTGGCACAACGCGAGAGACAGATCAGTGAATGTAATATACACTACTGAATGAATTGTTACAGGCCATGTTTCTTTCAGATCGTATTCTTTCGAAAAAGGAGACTCACATTGTGGTTGGAAATTGACGTCGTAGTAGTACTAACTAGGAGGGTCTGTCAGTTCGGTCAAAGCGCTATAATTGTTTGGGTCTATTTGGTTCCGCGTCCTCTGTGGACGCTCTCAGCACCTAAAAACACTTCGGGGGTTTCGTCATGTTGGACCGGACAACATGCCTGTTAGAATAGAATTCAGTAGCTAAAACAATGTAACGAATGTTGAATCACTTAATGTTTGAAATTTAATCCGGGACTTGAGCCGGTTTAAAATTTCTTATGTTCTCCTGCATGTTGCGCCGCGCAACATTGCATTCAGCAATTGAATTGTTCCCTGGAAGAAAAGTCAAGACAACGTTGCAACCGTGGTGCGGGCCAACATTTGAAAGATTATCTGGGCCCAAATGTAAATCAACATATGAAATGTCGATTCACCTGTAAACGCGGTCAACATTTCAGCTTTAATCCGGATTTTCGGTTGTCGGGAGATGATCGGCCGCTCGTCTCCCGCTCATCGGCCGCTCGTCTCCCGCTCATCTCCCACTCATCGGCCGCTCGTCTCCCGCTCATCGGCCGCTTACCTGCCGCTTATCGGCCCTTCGTCTCCCGCTCATCGGGCCGCTCACCACCGTTACAATGTGACGCAAGGCGTCACGTTCTACGATACGCCCGACGTCATCGGGACTTTGAAGTTCCAAGAAAAGCTTACCATTCAATACGATGTCGATTTTTACGGCCGGGAAAACGTCAGAAAGACGACAACGTTCGCGTCAACATTTTCGACCCATTACAATTCGACATCCTGGCTCTACAACTCGACAAAGGTTTCAAGAAACACCGCGCCCG
The DNA here is from genome assembly GCA_002900995.3 of Ganoderma boninense. Taxonomy (NCBI): domain Eukaryota; kingdom Fungi; phylum Basidiomycota; class Agaricomycetes; order Polyporales; family Polyporaceae; genus Ganoderma; species Ganoderma boninense. The sequence goes on from CM035310.1 coordinate 227,462, forward strand.
CTCTCGACGCGCCGACCACCCGCTGAGTGCCCGCCGGATGCCTCACGCGGCGCCGCGCCCTTGTTCGCGCTGGTCGCGTTCTTCGCCTGGATCGCCGTGTTCTGGCGCGCGGCGACGCGTGAGCTGAACGCTTCACCGGGCTGTAGGCGAGTTAGTACAGGCGCGAACGGCGGCTCCAGAACGTATCAACGCACCCAGGGGGAGTGGAGGAGCGACGCGCCTGGTCGCGCCCGGCCTGCAGGCCCTGGAAGGCCATAATAGGCTGTAATAGGTCAGTATTGAGCCACAGAGAGAGCTGAGAGAGGTGGCAACATACCATGTACTTGATGATGTTCTGAATGACAATTGGAAGCATTGTGAAGTTGTTGTGAATGAGGGGGAGAAGCTGGAGTGAGGAGATGGTGGTGGATGAAAGGAAGGAGGAGAAGGAGGGCGCCCTTGTTGAAATCTTCTTCTGTGCGAGAAAGTTGGGGCCCAGGGACTGGGTGGTGTGATCCCGAGAAAGTATGGACATATACATATGTTTTGATATGTCAAAAACAACATTCAAAGCGCACCATAGGCCGGCAAAGACATTGGTCCTATAAATCCAATGGAGCGTCGCACCTCCATTTGTCTGCTTGGAAGGTGACATTACGAAAGGACAAGACAGTGAACGTTACGTCGCCGAAGCACAAGCTACCGCAGTGGGAGCGTTACACGAACTGGGAGCGTTACACGAACGCGTTAGCGTGGTGCTCCCTCTCGTCTTCCCTGCGTTCCTGTCTACCCCGGCACCTGCGTTAACGCTACTCCCCTCCTTGCTAACCCCCTAGTTCTGCATGGGCCCTTATGGTCGTGCTGGAGCGGAGCTGGCTGAGAAAGCCGAGCTGGGCGACGAGGCTGAGGGACGAGGGGGTGCTGGGTCGAGAGCGAGGCGGTGGAGCCGTGGATCGAGGGTCCTCCTGGAGGCCTCCAAGGATGTTGAGTGGTGAGCTTAGCGGATGGATCTCCGAGCATCATCCTCAAGTCCGAAAAGCCACGCTACAAGGGCGGGACATGGCACGTGGAGAGCACGGCGAACGAGCGGATCGTCGCGACGGGCATATACTATTACCACTCCGAGAACGTGGCCGATGGCAAGCTGGTCTTCCGCTAGTCGCTCGGCGGCGAGAACCGCGAAATGAGTTGACTGTCCGAATAGAGCGACTACCGCGGGTACGGCGTCGTGTGCGGGGTGTACCAGCAGTTGAACCAGGTGCTCGGAGACGTGCCGACGAGCGAGGGCAAGTGTCTCGCTTTCCCGAACATATACGTGCATCCTTTTGAGCTGGTGGGGAAGATGCATCCAGGAGTGAGGAAGACCCTGGCGTTCTTCCTCCTGGACCCAACAGAGAGAGTGCTCTGAAAGGGGGCGATACCATTGCAGCGGGGTGAAGCAAACTCCCGGCGCGGGCCCATAACTGGCGTCGGGGTCAGGAGTCGGATGACCGTTCTCGTCGCGACTGCCAGTGGGCTTGGGTGTGATTCACTACTCTGACAGCGGCGTCGTGTTTAGTCGCTCCAGGGCAGATATCTCCCGGCGCCAGAATCCTGACGTTGTTGATACTGCGTCGGGAGCATACCCGCCGCCGTGGGCGTACAGCTGGTGCTGTTGGGAGGCTCGGACTCTCGTGCGTGCGAGTGTGAGACGAATGGACCAAACTGACCATATCGATACACCTGAGCTCGCCTCGCCGACATTTGCGAGAGTACGGTACTACAGACACTCCCTCCCGATCATCGTTTAGCGCCCGTGCGTGTCTCGCCCTCCTCCCACAAGTTCACGTTGTAAATTGCTGCACCGCGCAGCCCTCGCTTCAAACACTATCCCATTCGCTTTCAACAGTGTCCTGGACCTTCGCGGACTGGGAGAGCTGGTGGAGGAGTGCGAGCTGATTGGCGTCCAGCACTGGGGTAGGCGGCGGGGCTGACCGGAACAGAGGCGGGGGTGGTGTTTGGCTAGATCGAAGGGGAAAAGGAAAAGATTCAGTACCGTGCTGCGGGGCAAACGTGGAGATGCTGCTCACCTTGTGTGCAGTATATACTCATCCTAGATTTGTGAACCCGTCGCCGCTGCGCGCGTGTCTTCGAGCAAGGGAAAGCCGTCCGCACGAGACAAAATGGGAAGTCGGCAAGCGCAGTACGAGGAGCTCACGCGATCGTATGCTGCTGGCCCCGAGATAGCGTCGGGCTATGCCAACATTGAGCAGCTGTAGGCATCATGCGCGACAACCCTCAATTCAGTACGGAGGAGACATGCGCTGAAACGATCGATGAGCGACGCACCATCGACGCCAGCCTTGGCGGAGCAGTCCACAGCCCCGGACAGAGGGTGACGACGGTCATGTATGAGGGAGGGCGCGCGTGGCGCTCGAGTCGCCTGCCCAAGAGGTCGATGACGATGATCTTTGCGCCGTCGGACGGGCGAAGAGGAAGGCGGTGATGGCGTGGATTCGGCAGAGGCTGTTGACCTCGAACTGTATGCGGGGAGGGGAGGGAGGAGGCACGACAATGAGTCGGGGACTACGACGACGGGCTGGATAACGTACCGCAGAAATAAAAGGAAAGCGGTCGAAGTGGCGACCGCAATGGGTCGGCAGAGATACCATGCATTGGGTCGACACCGCAACACATGAACGCGTGCAGGGTAACGAAAACGGGAAGTGCGTCGGGTCAACACCACGACACACGCTGGGCTGGATGGATGAGGAGACGAGAGGGAGATGCTGGGAAGATCGGGCCTCGACTCCGCGGAGGCTGTGCCTCGTGGGAATTTGTCAGCCCGACGACAGAGGGTGGCACTGGCATGCGTACGGGCGCTTTCCCGCGCTGTTCCCACCTTCCTCCTGCGACCCGTCGAGCCCTGGGGTTCTCCTCCTCCTCCTCCTCCTCCTCCTCCTCCTCCTCCTTGGATGTTGCGGTGTTGACCGCGGCATCTGAACCATCTATGTTCTCTTATTCTGCTCCTGCTCTGCTCTGTTCTGCCCTCAGTGGTGTTGACCATTGAGGGTGCCTACGAGTCGAAGACACAACTGAAGACACGCCTCGCTGCGAGCAAGCTCGTCAGGAAGTGGCTCGCTCGCCAGGAAGTGGATAACGTTCACTACTGGGTGAGTATTCGCACTTTGTGTCCTCCATCAACCCTCGCTATGATTACAATCGTCCTCACGAAACTGTGGTCTACATCAGGCGATCAACGCCGAAGTGGAGGAATATCTACGTTCCAAGCCTCTCTGACCCACTCTGCTACGACTTCCACTGGACTAACGTTCCACTGTGCGAGGTATGTTAATTGGATTCATCGCGCCAAGAGTGTCCCACAGGACTCACGATAAACCTCAGGAAGCAAAGCACGACAGCAAGTTGAAGGAAGCTCGTGAGTGTAGGCTCCACGCTTGCTGCTTTGACGCTTGCCACTTTGACGGGGGACTTGGCTGGGTTCTCTGTACGCTGAGTGCGCTTTCCTTGCCGTCCAGGCATGGTCCGCTCCCAGATGGAAATAGATGGTTGTTTGATCGACGATGTCGCACAAAGTACAATTGACCGCTCGCCGTCATAGTGTGTCTAATCACCAGTGTTATCTCTCAGCTTCCGTTACGCATTGAATGACATACCGCGATACTTTGCACGAGCTCTGTGGGATCATCGCTGTGGACCAGAGTGTCCAGAGGAGGACCTCCTTTACGCTTGTTGAAGACATAAGCCTTCCCATGGTCGCTGCCGATGATGACCACCCGACGACCCTCGCCGAATATGATTGGCTTCGGCAAGTCTGTACGGGATTTCTCCGCTTTGTAGACCGCTACTGTACCTTCTCGCGAGTTCGGGTCGTGCAAAGTGAAGCCGCCGGAGTGGGAGATTGCAATAAGCTCTTTCTTTTCGTCAATCGCGGCGAATCCTCTAAGACATTGATCAGAAAACTCTTCGTTCGAGCACCACATGTTAACTTACATTGGGTCCACGAATGACATGGGAGACCCGACGCAGTTGCCAGTGTCGCGATCGAGGATGAACCTGTTGGCGATTAGCGTCTCACCTTATATCATAGACTGTCTTACGTACATCTTTCCGTTGTGGAGGCTGAGGACACGCACAGAGCCATCCTCCCGAATCGACATCGCCCTCGGGATGAACACATGCGAGCGTTGACCCCAGGAGTTCCACAAATATACTAATCCCCGCCTCATACACCAGTCGATGCAGGCGACAGAACAATCCAACAATCCAACCACAATACGAAAGCCATCATCTTGCGCTACGGAGACTGCGCTGATAATTTCGGCACTCCCCGGCATCCGAATACGTGCTAACACAGTGAATTTCTAACCACAATCATTGATCCAGTGTATGCGCCGATGTGCTGGCCAGAGTATACTACGTACCTCATCAGAGCCAGACCAAATCACCAGAAAACCTAAGGCGGTACCCGATCAACAGTTCGTTTTCGTCCATCCAGTGCAGTATCGTCACGGCCCTGTAGACCTCTGGGTAGAAATTCGGTATCTCAAGGGGGACGGTAGTCTTGAGCACGCGGATTTCAGGGCCTCGCTTGCCTGTATACATTGTCAGTAACATAAATTGCATGATCAACCTACGAGACTCACCTCCGTAGGCAAACATCAGACCGTCAGGAGAGATTGCGATGGCGTAGATGGGCTGCCCCAGATCGGTAATGCGGTTTACGAGCTGGTAGGAAGCTGGCGAGCTGCCATCGTCATCTCCAGAGCTTCGAAGGCCTTCAACGAAGTTGAACATGAAGCCGACGTTGCAGGTGTGTCGTTCAAGGGGGAAGATGATGTTGCGGAGAGGTTCGTAGAGGTCAACACCTCGGCGAACTTGAAGAATGATAGACGAACGGAGATTCGTTGAGGTCAACACCTCAGCGAATTGGTTGTGGATGGATGAGTAGCGATGACGATGAGAGGATGAGGGGATGAGAGGGCGACTAGCGCAGGTAACGTAGGAAGGGAGTGAGAACCAGGGGAGTGAGAACCAGCCTCGGATATGAGTGGCGACTAGGCGGGGAAGCAAAACGTCGGTGAATGCATCTTTATCTTCGGGTTGACGCTCATAGGTACCGGAGGATCTCTCTTTTGTTTCCGCGCATCATCGTCTTATTGTTAGTGCTACCTTCCCGGTTCTCGCTATTGGCAATGCCGCTTCCTTATTGGTGGTTATTGTCGTTGTCGTTCTCGTCGTCTGCTTCGTTATCGTCGTCGCGTCATCATTTTCATCTCATTGTCAATACTCTTATATTGGCTAGGAGCGAAGAGTGTCGTATTGTCAAGTTCGCATCATGCCCTCTACTACTCGCTTTCCGTCTCCTCCTTTAGATTTGAATCCTCTGCCACGGCCCTGCGTCTTGCTCTTCCTGCAAACCCCGCTTTCTCACTTTCGACCTCGTCGTGCTGTTCTCTGCCAGACAGAGCTGCGCCCGTTCTCTCGCTGGGCTCGAGACCGTGCGCACCCCTACGGCCAAGGTCGCGTTGCTACCCCAGTCCGTTCAGCGACTCCTTCTCCTTCTTCCCGTCAAGGCACTCCGGGCCCATCTCGTTCCCGTCACGGCACTCCGGGCCCATCTCGTTCGCGCGCCAATACCCCAGGACCATCCCAGCCAAAAAGCGTTCACTTTCCAACTGAGACGCCTCCCTCTGACGAAGGTAGCGGGAACGAGGATGATCACGAAATCACGGAGCTTCGAGCCCCGGACGCCGACGGCTTCATCCCTAAACCTCTCGGCGAGGTTGGCCGTAGAGAGCGAGGGTACTCTCTTCAGACAATCCTAGGTTGGGACGATCCCATATACAAGCCATTGAGAAAGCAGGTCAACGTCGATATCAGCAATTACCTCGACCATTCGCTGAGCGCGTCCAACCAGCCGGCTGGTTTAGTGAAGGGCTTAACAAAAGTGGTGAGTTTCTTTCATTCTGACATTAGTTCCCGCTCCCAACACACGTCGTAGATTGCTGCCAAGCACCCCATCGTCTCACGGTTCCGTGATGGCTGGCCCATCGCCGACATGATCCATCTTCGCCTTAAATATACTTCCGGTCGTAGTCGGCGTGGTCTTCCAAAGACACCGCAAGGGGAGGAGTACCCGAAAAATATTTCAGAGGCTTTGGTGAGTGGGGGATCTCCATCCAGTCCGTTATCATAAATTTACATGCGGTACAGAAAACTTTAGAGCGAGGTAAGGCGGTCGAGCGTCGCCCAGAGCCGGAGGTTGCACGAGACGTTGCGCGGGCAACGAGGGCGCAGACTAGAGTACGAGAGGAGAGCGAAATGGACGGCCCATCCCCGGTCTTAATGGGTGTCAATAAGAAAGGCGAGAGCAAGCAAGTCTCGAGCCGTGGAAAGGGAAAGGCGAGGGAGGAGGAGAACAGCGACTCGGAGTACGATGACGATGATTAGCTTGTATCGCGGTTGTGCTGTCGCAGGACGACGATAAGCGTGTAGTCGCGGGACGACTCAGATGCCAGTGTATGTCGCGGGTTATAATGATGACGGGTCAACACCACGATCACCTTGAATGCAGGCTGAAGTACGCGTCGGAACATTCGCAGCGGTCAACACCGCTGCGAACACTTGAAATGAAATGTGCGGTGCCAGGAGTGGACGTCGGACTTTGGCCTGCTGGTGGCGGTGCTGTGTGGCGGTGCTGTGTCCCACGTAGGCGCCTTGTACATCCGCTGGTTCACCGAAGTCCCTCCGTCGTTGGTCTGGTCTCCGTTCTCCCCCCACCTTACAGTGTTGACCCTAAGGTGATGGCTCTTGCAGATGGTTCGTCACCCTCGACGGTGTCGACCGCCGGGGTTCAATCTAATCTAAGCGACGTCCGCAGCTCCGCTGAACACCCCATCAGCCCGCTTCGTTCTAGAAGAAAAGCGGCGTATCGCACCCTGGCCCTCTTCTTGACGGATTCAGGCAGATATTCGGCATCCGCTGAGGAAGCCAACAGAACAGGAAATCTGTGACCTTCGACCGCTCCGCGGCCGTTGTCCGCGATGCTAAAACCGACGTCGACCGGCAAATTTCAGTTCCAGGTACCCGTCCTGGACGAGCTCCTGCTCCCTTTCTGCCCCGCTTCTGCCGCCATCCCGCTACGTTACCCCACCTCCCCGTCGCATCGCCCGAACGCTATTTCATTCGTTCGCCCTCCTCGCTATTCTCTCCCGTGCGCTCCGAGCGCCCTCTTGTACCGTACCAGAACAACGAGTAAAATAAACGCGGCGGTCACGAGCGCAACGACCTCTCAACTCGGAACAAGGGAAAACCAATCTTGGAAACTGAGAATCGGGTGGCTGTGCTTGTCTTGGTCTCTTAGGGCGCGCCAATCGACTTGCCGACCACCACGACCATCTCGTCCCATCTACCACTCCCTCTGCCCTCCTGCCCACTGCTGTCGGTGTTGACCGCAGTAGATCTTCTCCCTTGCTGTTCTCCTGCTGTCGGTGTTGACCACAGTAGTGTGGCTTTGTTTTTCTTCTGGTCCTCTCACCGATGCCTGAGCGAGCAAGCACACGCGCCCGTCGACAAGCTCGATACCCCACACAGGAACCGGAAGAGAATGTGGCCGACCGTCTCGCACAACAAGTTATGGCAATGACTATCGCAGACGAGGCTCCCGACCCCAACCCGCAGCCAGACAGGCTTTGGATGCCTCGAGCGCGGTATCAGAGGGCAAGACCCCTTCCTGAACCTGCTGAACCTCCTTCGAATGCCGCCATCTCAACGATTATCATGGATGCATTCCAGGGGCTGTCGGGGTCCATGTCACTTCCTGCAGCTCCTCTGCCTCCTGTCCCATCCATTCCTCCGACCGCTTCCTCCACCACGTCTCGGAACAGCGCTTGTCCTATGCTATCGTCTTCCCGCGAACATGTATCTCTCTCGAGTCCTCCATTATCGTCCCGACCTCTCGAAGAGGAGGAACGCCCGCTCGACGTCCTCGTCGGAACGCTGCGCAGAGGCAAATCGAGGATCAGCTCAGGTCTGCCGCGTTGATTCACGAAGATCTATGCCTTTGTGAGGAGATAACAAATCGGCAGCCAACCCTCCAAGTCTTGTATGAAACTTCGCCGCAGAATCCAGAACGTCACAACAGGCATCGACTACTCAACCGCCGCGATGAGCGGGTGCAAAACCAAGCGCGCTGAGCTTCTCGCACGCTGTACCCAGGTCCGGCAGGTAGTTGCGGATTGGAGTCAGATTTGTCTTCCAACGGAGCCTAGAAAGGTCGACACGAGTACGTTTTTATTTCGGCTGCACATTGGCTAAGACGAAGCTGATAGAATCATAGGTCGCCACTTTGAACGACCTATTGATCGCCATACCGAGCTCACCCAGGCATGCGGCTGCTAGGGATGGTCTGTCAGGTCATCATGGGAATTAGTCGGCGCGGTGGCGACTTCGTCATGGGCATGCTTACGATTATCCTCTCCTTCATTTCCAACCATCTCGGCGATACAGACACCAATCTACCTGGGCAGACATTGAATCAATTACCTACCACCATTGAGACTATAGCGTCTTGGTTCCGTTTCGATGGCAAGCTCACTGTCATGCAGTCTGTCCCTGTTGCCACGCCAACTATCCTCCTCGTGACGGTGCCAGTTATCCTTCGAAGTGTCACAACCAGTCAACTCCCGGGTCCACATGT
>CM035310.1:236241-259598 GCA_002900995.3 Ganoderma boninense
ATCTTTCAAATGTTGGCCCGCACCACGGTTGCAACGTTGTCTTGACTTTTCTTCCAGGGAACAATTCAATTGCTGAATGCAATGTTGCGCGGCGCAACATGCAGGAGAACATAAGAAATTTTAAACCGGCTCAAGTCCCGGATTAAATTTCAAACATTAAGTGATTCAACATTCGTTACATTGTTTTAGCTACTGAATTCTATTCTAACAGGCATGTTGTCCGGTCCAACATGACGAAACCCCCGAAGTGAAAGCTTCTTGAGTCCTTAAGTTCCCCAGACCGTACGACAATCTTTGATTTGCACAGCACCCTTTGGGATTCAACATTGCTCTGCCGCTGCGCCCATTCCGCCACGTTGTCAGTCTCTACTTGCCATTCCAGGGTAGCACTCTCATCGTCTCGCGGGACTCAGACTCGGGTGACGCTGACGCCAGAGTCGGGAGCACCGTGTTACGAGGTCTATATGTAGGTCGACACGGTGCAGAGAAGGCGAGGTGCGTAACCCAGCTTGGCGGCTTGTGCCCGGCTTGACCCAAGCTGGCCCTGCGCGACACGAGGAGCTCCGACGAGAAAAACGCATCCGCCGCGGCCTTCCACAACTTGTGCTGCAGTCGTCGCCCAAGGCAGCATCAACCATATTTCAAACGCGAACCGCATGCGCAGGGCTGCGACTATTGCAGAGACTCGAGATGAATTTTAAGATGGACAAGGCATCCGATAAGGCACGTATCTATTTGCCGTCTTCTTGCGCTTCTCTACCGGCACCGAGGATATAAATATGAAGCCATCTTCCCTTCTATCCACAATACTACCAGGCCCCCATCAACGCCTGAAGAGCCGACCTCATTCACCACAGGTTCGTTCATAGGGAGCGTCAAGTTCAAGTTGGTGTTGATCCAAAGTTCTCCCGCTCAACCTCAAGCATCCAAACATCTGCGCAATTGACCACATGCCATGCCTCGGGGACCTTGCGCTCTTCGAGTACGGATGCTCGAGAACCGGAGCAGCTCACTCGAGACGGAGAGCAGGGGCGCAGATACTTCGACGAGCCGAGCCACGAGACACGGTGCGTATGCTGCCACTTTTCTGCGTACTGTATGCTGTATGCTCTTGTCTGCCGATCTTCATCATGTCTCATTCCCCGTCTTCCTCTATCCTACCTTGCCTTTCGACGGTTGTATCAGAATGGGCCCCGTGCGAAGGAGGACTCGAGCATGAGGCCTAGGGCAAACACCGTTGTGCTCGGGAAGACCGAAAGCGCTTCTAGTCGCTCGGGCGTCGTTACTCTTGTGTACCGAATGTTGTCACGATATCTCACTCAGGCTCATGCAGTGGGGCACAAACGCGTCCAGGAAAGCATAGCGATGCAAACTGCTACACTCGTCCTCCGGTATGTGCTAGTAGGAGTCGGGCATCCTGGACCTTCTCTGCATTCCGCGTGCGTCTCATCGCTCTCAGTTCCGATGCCGCGTCTTCAGCGAGAGCTAGCCAAGGCGAATGTTAACACCAGCACACGGGAAGCGTGCAAATCTCACCCAGATGCGCCTCCTCGTACCCCGGGAGCACCTCCGAAATCGCAGGCCCGCTATGCGCGCCGCGCGCAGCCATCGCGTGCAGCACGTTTCTCAGCGCCGCGACCTCTCCGTGCAGTGCGTGGACTTGCGCCTGCACACGTGCTTAACTGTTCGGATGGATTCGACTCAGACCGCGATTCCTGCCGGCATTGGGAGCCTGGCGCCGCGCTCATCTCGCGCTGCAGCGCCTCGATCCTTCGACGGAGCTCCGCTTCGCGCTTGTGCTCGAAGGACCGCGATGATCTGCCAGACGGAGGCGCGAGCGTCGAGGATCCTAGGGATGGGCCTGTATGCGCACGCACGTAGCCGTCCATCGCTGGTCAGTGCATGATCGTGGGGCGGCGCGATACGGCGGGCTAACTGGCTCACCTCCGACGGTCGCAGCGTTCGATAACAGGCCTATACTCACAGGCCGGGATTCGGAAGCGGCGATCGGAGGTTTGGCACCGTCTTCAGGCGTGTTGCAGTCCGAGTGCGGGGCGAGCGGACACGCCTGGCGGCGATGGCGTCGACGCCGCCGGTTGAGGACTAGGAAGAGGGATAGCGCAGCTACCGAGAGTAGCAAGAAGACGCCGCCTATAACTCCACCCACGATCGCTCCCCTCAGCTGGCGGGCAGATGCAGATGAGGGGTCGGACAGAGGTGTGGTGGTTGGCGACGTAGAAGACGTCGCATGTGCGGTCGCGGAGCCTGAGGTCGTCGTCTCCTCGATTTCGGTGGTGTAAACCAGATAGTCGAAGAAGATAAGCGACCGCTCGCTCCCGGACGCGCTCATGACGAGCGTGTGGACCGTGTCGGGCAGGCTTGCGTTCGCGTATACGAGGTGGCTGTAAAGGATGTCCGAGCTCGAGTCCGGGGCGTGGAAGAATTGCCCGACGATTTCGCCGTCGAGCGCGAACGTGATGTTCACGAGCGTGATCGCGCCGTTCGGGAGGAAGTTGGGCACGACGTTGTATACGTATACGGCCGTCCCGGGGAACGTGATCTGCACCTCGATGGGGATGCCGAGGAAGTACGTGGCGTGGTGCCACGATTGGTCGAAGATCTGGTCTATGTCGAGCTCGGAGGGCTTGATCGTGCAGATGCCGCACTCCTCGCTGGGGGAGCCGACGTGCCAGGTGTCGTTGGCGGGGAGGTATGTCGGTATGAGGGTCCTGTCGGTATTTCCGAACGGGTCGTCGACCGTAACGTTGATGGAAATGGCGGCGGCGGCGTGAATGAGGAGCATACAAAGGAAGATAAATGTGTGAAAGAGGGATGCTTTCACCCCTAGAATTACAGCTGTGAATGGGTCGGCTCCAACTATCTGACTGAAGTACGCACTGGGGATGAAAGAAGTCATACTTCTCTTCGGAATACTGCCACGAGTCCCCGCTGATTGACGCGTACTTAGCTGAGGGAGGATGCTTCCAGCCCGTCTTGTCTCTGGAAAGAGTTCATCAGCGGCCGACTCATGGCTCTCGAGCAGACTGAAACCACCCACAGAAATAGAGCCCAGCTCGTTGAAGGACAAGGTAAGAGCGGAGAAATGCGTCCACTGCATTTACACCCTCGCGCGTTATGAGGCTCGACGCAACGATACAAGTGAACCCCCAGAGACAGGTCTATCCGACTATACCCACCGATCAGGTTGCCACAACAGCAGCTTTGAAGAACTTACGACTTCAATACTCCTAACGGTGATATGGCAATCCGTTCGTCATCTCGCTCTTCGCTCCAATGTTAGCCGGATGGATGTAATAAGTAGTTTCCAGCTCCGGAAACCCACGTTAAGCCAGCAACTTTGGTACCTGCTGGTCGTATACTTGTACATGCAGTCATGCCAGTCTTCGATGGCGAGCGGTCAGATTCGGGAGTCAATTTCGCGCCTGCGCAGATGTTCAAATTGTGGGATTGAACAATGATTTCCATGTGTAGCTTGGTGGTGCGGTGGGATCCGAGCGCGGTAATTCCACCACGAGAAGTCGCGTGCGTCGCTGTGATCTCCGCAGGTCTGGCGAACGAGATCGACGCCAACCGCATGTGTTTCATGTTCTCTACACTGCACTTCGATTCCTTGTCAGCAACACTTGAAAGTCAACAAGAAGCTTCAAGTTGAAGCATCTATATACCCACCGGACGTTGGTTCGTGAGTCAATTGCATCCGTTCGGGCTACCGAGCTGCGAACCGATCTGCTGTGAAGGCGTCGCAATTGGTGAAACTTTGTATAAGTCGACGTCCGATACGCAGCAACGCGGCGGCCGTGAATTTATGCAGCCCTGAGCTGTACTGAGTAACTCTGGAGCCGAAAAACTTGAATTATCGCGCCGAGGGAGCTTCATTGCGCGACAACATGCCGCCAGGGCATGATGGTAGCGATGATTAAACCCGTCTACGCTACCTAAACTGCATTCAGCGCCCAATCCGTCGATGTCGACAACCAACAAAGTTTCCGAACCTGGATGCAGCTCGTTCAGACTTCGAGTTGTGATTGCGTTCTCGGTCACGGTAACGGCTATGTGTGGGGTCGGAACGGACTCGAGATGTTGCGAGTCGTTGCTCGACGTGCTATCGGTTCATCGCGACCAGGACTATGACGATGACAGGGTAGATTGCCTCTGCAGACGGGAAGTGGAACGGTCGAAGTCCACGAAGGGCGCAGTTGCACAAGGGATTATGTTTTGGTCGCGACGTACGGATCTCCGATCTTGTGTGCTCTCGCTGGACACAATCGCGTGAAACGTAGCCACCGGGTGGGGTGTCGGCGGAGACTCAAGACCTTGGGAGAGCCTCTTCTTGATGTGCGAATGTTCCAGCGTCACGAGGACGGTGATGATGATGGGGTAGAGGGCGTAGGATGTAGGCTGTCCCAACGGACAGAGTGAGTACATGCCAACCTCGCGCTAGTGTCACTGAATGAGTGTAGACTTACCATCACCAGGACAGAAGACACCGCCGAATACGAGGCCGAAGGTGTTCAAGAGGCCGCGTCCAGCTGCAGATGCTGGTCGCCTGGATGCGCCACCGGACCGTGACCAGATCTTCCACTTTTCGGCGGACTGAAGAGTGCGAGCAAGGAGTCCTTGACCAGATGAGCCTGAAATGGATATTCACCTCCATCGAACGCCATGGCCGGTGTACCTGTCGTACGAGAGGAGCAAAGGCGGTCGATGTCGATTTACAGGGGAATGGCGCTGATCTCAATTTCAAGTTATCAGGATGGAGTAAACTCTTATATATGCGCTCGAAAGTCAGGCTTACCAGGTTTTCGCGCATCCAACTGAAGAAGAACATTGTTGAGCGTCCTAGTGGTGGGCAGTTTCGGTCCTCAGTCAGAGGCGCATGCTTGCCGTCTGCAAAACGCCTCAGGCAGTGTCAGTTTCCGCTCCCTGTTGAACGGCTTACCTGCAATCCGATGACCTGCCATCAAAGATGGAGAGAATACGTACCGGCAGGCGTTGTGTTCACTACCGCCCACTACAAGAGGTGGCCAGTAAAGGTGGTCCCGGAACCCAGAGACCGTGCGGTATCGTTGTATGCGCGGATTTTCTGTGCAACCTGGGAGCCTGTGGAATGCATAGACGGTGGAGAGTCTTTTGTACACTTGCAGCTCCGGCAGTCGAGGTCTTGCACGCCGAGCTTAGCACTTCCGTGGCGGGGCTAGAGCTAATATTCGAGAGCGAGGATTATATGCCAGGTAAGAGCCTGAGGCAAGCAACTAATAGCATAGAAATACCGGCTGAGAGTGGAGTTGCGATGCGAGTGGGGCGGCAGTCATCGTAGTCGATGGACAAGGACAAGTCCAGGGAGCGCTCGCAGGGAGATGCGGGGAAACGTCGGGGCAAACCCCACATTCGGCTCACAGGGCCGGGCGACCGGGGGTGGGGTCGCGTCGAATTCCCCGCTGCCTGCCCCACTCGCTCTTTTCTCCCACCCCACGCCCGAGCTCGTTTATCTTCTTGCCAGCTCACTCCCTCACCTGCCTCCCTACTGCCTGCGAGCCACGCGGACCTCGGCGACTGAGAACGACATCTTTTTCCTGAACTTAGAGACGAACGGAGAACACTCAGACCGATCGGAACATGTCCAGGTTACTTCATGCGTTCAAGTGAGTAACCCCTTCCCCCTTCCTCGCCTGCCCACCGCATCCTCTGCGCCCCGTAGTCCCCGTGTACTCGATGTATGGAACAGATACGGCATGCTAACGTCACCGGCGGTGCACAGTGCCTCTCTCATCCGCCGACCAATGGTCACCCAGTGCGCGACCGCGTTCACCCTCTTCGGCGCCGGAGACATTCTCGCCCAACAGGCCTTCGAGAAGAAGGGCAGCAACCACGACGTAAGTATCTCTACCCCAACGTCGCTCTTGACGCTTGCCAGCGAGGTCTGATTGGTGACCGCTGGCTCGCGCGCTCGCTCTGGCGTTTGGCAGTTTCTCCGGACAGCGCGAGTATCGTTCTACGGTGGTGCGTTCCCCTCGTTTTCCTATTCGCTCGTAGGACGCCCGCATTTGGACGTAGTGCGCTCATTCCTGGTCCCGACGCTTAGGCGCGATATTCGGGCCCATCCTCACAAAGTGGCTTCAGTTCCTGAATCGGCTCCAGTTCGCGACCCCCACAAAATCCGTCGTCTACAAGGTCTACCTCGACCAGTTCGTCTTCACCCCTGGTGCGCCCTCCATTCTGCTCTATCTATCCCATTCTATCGTTCTCAAACACGACGCAGGTGTGGTCGCCATGTTCTTCGGGAGCATGACGCTCCTCGAGGGCAAGAGCATCAACGACGCCCAGGAGCGCATCTCCGAGGTCGGTCTTCCCCGTGACAGACCGCCTGACTTCGTGCGCTCATCCGCCGTCCCGATGCTCTCCCCTCCCCCAACAGGCATACGTCCCGACCCTTGTTCGTAACTGGTACGTCCGCGCGGTCCCGATAGACGAGTGACATAGGGTACTGAGGGGAGGTTCGCAGGGGCGTGTTCATCCCGACACAGATCGTCAACTTCGCGGTCGTCCCGACGCACCTCCGCTTTGTCACGATCGGCATCGTGTCCCTCTTCTGGAGTGCGTCCCTCTCTCGGCTCTCCTCAGCTTCTTCACAGGTACTGACGATGCCATGTCTCTATGGCGCGCGCAGACGCGTACCTGAGCTCGGTGAACGCGAAGAAGCAGACGCAGCTCGCACTTGAGCACGAGCACGAGCACGCGCTCGAGGACGAGAAGAAGATCGCCGCGGTCGTGTAGGCCCATACGATCATCCGGCATTCAACGCCGCGTGCTGCCGTGCGGATTTACGCGCCGTGCCGGTGTGGGGCGACTTCGCGGGGCGAGAAGACGGGGCAAAAGGAGTCTATATGGCCTGCGCATGGTGATCTGCGCCGACCGGGACTGGGACATGAGGTGGGGGTGGGGCTCGCTGCTACGGACTTGGCATATAGAAATATATAGAGTTAGATCTACATAGAGAGAGTCCGGACGTTTTCTCAGCGACCGTGCTCCATATAATGACATGTACATATACCCGTGATGAGATACTGTCGCAGGCTCCCACTAATACTGCCTTGTCGCTGCGCTTCCATCCGCAGACCGCAGACGTCGCAAGTTCTTCGCAGAGTACTGTACATAGATTCGAGCCATCGCCAAAATGCCATGGTAGTTAAATTCGGCAGGAAGCAATGGAGTAATATATTCGAGCAAAAGTACGAAGATATACAGGGATGTGTGTAACACGGATGGACGACGATCTCACCTGCTCTACGAGCAACACTCCACGCAGTGCAGTGCCAGAGTCAGAGCGGCAACGAGGATCTAGGAATGAGATGAGTTAGTTTATCCAATCGCGACGAGAAGTGAGATGGGAAAGGAAGTGAAAATCAGAATTGCAGAAGTAGGGATCGTCAACTGGTCAAAGACCATTGGACTGTTGAGCTTGAATGTGATAGGTTGTTCATCAGGATGGTAGGCCGTTCGCAGGCGACGAAGACGGTTGGAGGGGAGAAATGAAGGCAAAGAGCGAACAGACTACTCACGGCGACAGCATATTACGGAAGGGTGTCCTGCGAGGGAGCCCGGGCTGTGAAAGTAGCGGAGAGCTGCGAGTCGAGGCGCGCACACGAGTGTGGTCATGGGAACAGCTAACGCAGACAGGGCCGACAGATATGAAAGCTGGTGTTGGCGAGGCCGTAACGCGGCACGAATCGAATGGCCTAAGGTCGTCGGAAAGGCGAGTGCGTTGATCTTGAATGGTTGGTTCTGGTAGACGAGGAGAGAGCGGATGGCGGAAGGCGGCTGCGGACAGATCCTGCCTGGAGTTGCCGCTCGGGAGAGACTCGAGCGCGTCGCCTAGGCTCTCAGTCTACGGATACTGCACCGACAAGAAACCGGGCGCGCCGACGGCGGCGCAAGGGAGGCAAAAAAAGAGGGGGGTGAGGGAGGAGGAGAAGGGAGGAGGAAGGACGACGACGGAGGACGAGGAAAAATTAAGGCTGACCTGGAGGCGTGTTTGTATGTATTTGGCGGGAGTGGCGGAGGGCGTTTGTCAGTCGAGGAACCAAGTCTTGCACGGGAGCGCCGAGATATCTTTCGTCTGCTGCCCATCGCCTCCCCCGTTTCTGAGCCTCTTTCCCTCTGTGCCACTCTCGGAGCCCGCAGAGACGACGACCAGCCCGCCATCTCCGTCTGTGCCCGCTGCACGCCCTTCTATGTCATGCCAAACGATGCGACCGAGGCCGCGCTAGGTTTGCTGGGGCTCACTGGGGCCTTCCCTTCGTCCTCGACCACCACCACCCCCACCATCCCCGCAAAGCGCAAGCAGCCCCCTGCTCGACCTCGCTCTCCTCCCTCGCCAGACGGCCCCGAGCCCCAGAGCTCCGACTCCATCTCCTGCATCTGCGGCTTCTCCTACGACGACGGCTTCTCCATCGGCTGTGACTCCTGCTCTCGCTGGTCCCATGCCGCCTGCTTCAACATCGTCGAGAACCAGGTCCCCGACGAGTGGCAATGCTGGATCTGCGCTCCACGACCCGTCGACAAGGACAGAGCCGTCAAGCTCCAGAAGGCCAGACTCCGTCAGGCTGCCTCCAACGCACAGTCGGCCACCAATCCGACCTCCAACGGCCGACGACGCTCATCGCCCGGCGTCGAACGCAAGACCCGCAGGCCCAGCACCATTACTTCCACCCAAGACCCATCCTCACACCCCAATGACAAGTCCACTCACACCAACAAACGCAAGCGGCGTGCCTCGACCTCCATCCACGCCGCCAACACCACCACCCATCACCCACAGGAGGACGAACACGTCGACATCGACGAACCCTGGACACTTTCTTATGTTCCTACCTCCAAGGACATCATCCCCGCCGACGAGACCCGCGACCGTCTACGCCGGGTGGCCTCTGACTGGCGCGGGGTGTCCGCCATCAACGGCAGTGGCAGCCCCAGTCCCAACACACCCGGATGCACCACCCCCTCCCTCCTCACGCCCGACGACCTTCCCTACGCCTCGCCCGCATCCCTCTGCCCCCCACAAATATCCATTTCCCCGCTTCACGGCCCTGCCGCTGGCTCCGTCTGGCCGGGGCTGTATGCGAACGGGAGCGGAAGCCACTCGGTACGTCCCCCGTCCTACGCCGTCCATGCCAACAAGCCCATTCAGTCCTCCAAGCTCATCGCTCCCTACCCGTCCACCATCATCCCGACGAGCATGTACCTCCGGGATCCCCTCAACGCGTACGCCCACCTCGGCATGCCCAAGCCGTACGTCCACCTCTTCGGTCCCCCGCTGGACGTCGCGCTCGACTCGAGGATCACCGGAGACCAGTCGAGGTTCGTCCGGAGCGGGTGCAAGCCCAACGCCATCCTCCGCCCGATGCTATGCGGGGCACACGGGAAGAAGGCGGGCAAGGACGAGCGGGAGGACGAGGGGATCACGTTCGGGATATTCGCGCTGCGGGATTTGAAGCCGAACGAGGAGGTCGTGCTGGGGTGGGAGTGGGACGACGACAACGTCGTCCACCATCTGCCTGCGCTCATCCAGAGCCCGTTCACCTTCCCGTACGTCCCGTCCGCTTCGTCCGTCATCGTCGTCGTCGCCGCGCGCTGACCTGCCCCGCAGCGAACACCAGCTCCAGCACTTCCGCAATCAGATGACCTCCATGTTGCATTCCCTCGCCTCGACCTTCACGACCTGTGCGTGCGGGCGAAGGCGCACGACTGCGTCCTCACGCGCATCGCCGAATTCGTCGAGAACCAGACCCCGCTCACTCCCTCGCCGTCGCCTCCGTCGCTGTTCGCAAAGGAGAAGGAGAAGAACTCTGGCAAATCTCGTAAGAGCGATCCCGCTGAGTCCAGCCCCGCGCCAGTCGACCTCGGTCCACTCGTCGGTATCGAGCGCGGCTTTCGGACACGTGAACGAATACCTTCCTCGGGCGGGATGGGCGGGATGGAGATGGTCCCGCCGTCGCCGTCGGCCGAAGCTGGTCCGTCACGCCTCACGACCGACACCCCTCGGCGAGTCTCCTTTCCGGACGATCTCGTCCTTTCCAGCAAGGCGAAGAAGGCGAAGGGTCGGAAAGGCAAGGGGCGCGCTGCTGAGGACGACGATGAGAGCTGTGGCGAGGGTGAGGATGTCCAAGGTAAGCTGGCGTCGTGCATCTGTCAGATATCGTTATTGATTACGTTCTCGGCGTCGTTGATGACAGGACGGTCTCGCGCGCGTCGTCCATCTGGCGCTGTGTCCCATCCGGACGCCATGGACGTCGATACGCCGCCACCGCAGGAGGAGTGTCTGCCGCCGAGGCTGCGCAAGGCGTGGATCGCGAAGAGCCTGGAGCGGCTGCGAGTGCAAAGAGGCGGTGAGGCCATCTCCCCGGTACTGTCCAGTGGTGGAGGGGAGAGCAGGATGGATGGAATTAGGGAAGAATCTTACTTCGGTGCGTGGCCCTCCTCTGCCCAGCGGTGTTTCGTCGCTAACGCATGTTCATCCATCCAGATTCCCGCGATATGCCTCCACCACCCCTCCCGCCTTCACGTACACCCCCAATTCTATCGACGTCGCTCTGCCCTCCCCCGATCTCCGCTACTTCTTCGACATCCTCCACCTCCTCGACTTCTTCAAAACAGCGCGTGGCCACCGACGGCACAGCGTCCCCTTCTGTTCCTTTCTCTAAATTATCCCTTCTTTCGCCCGTTGTCCCTCTACCCCTGAATACCCCCACTTCCGCACGCCCGAGTTCCCCCTCTGTCCTGCCCACACCATCCATTTCGAAGCCTGAGCCGAAGAAGCGACGCCGTCCGACAGACTCTCCACAGCCGCCGCCGTCGGACCTTAACCCTCCTAAATCGTCCAAGTCTGCGAAGGCGAAGACTGTCAAGGGCAAGGAGAAGGAGAAGGCGAAGGACAGAGTTGATGAGTCTGACGAGAAGAGGGACAAGGAGACGAAGCCCAAGTCAAAGGCGAAGCCCAAACCGAAGTCAAAGGCCGCGAAGAAGGAAGCGAAGGAGAAGTTGGTGCGCCCTTCGACGCCCGCGACAGAGTCGGACGAGCCTGTCCTCAAGTCGTCCATCGTGCGGCGGGGCGAGAAGAAGTCCGTCGCGCGAGCGAAGGAGAAAGACAAGGACAAGGCGAAGCCCCGGGAGAAGAATAAGGGAGAGAAGGCGAGGTCGGCGTCGGCGGAGCCCCCGGGCGCAAGGTCTACTGCCTCCGCTTCCGCCACTGCTTCTCCGTGCGTACCCCCAGCTGTTCTCGCTCCGCTCTCTTCCCCTGGCCCACCGCCTACGACGCCCATCGTCGTCCCGCCCGAACTGCCACTCGAGCCACCAGATCAGAAGCGGTGGTCTGTCGCTGTCAAAGCGCCGGACACTGTCGTCGACGAGGATGCTCGGGCTACGGATGCGATGGATGTCGATCATCCGACCGAGGCCACGCCGAAGGCGTCTCCCGCCGCGTCGGTGCACGCGCTCCCCACTCCTCCCGTCGCCTCCCTCGACCTCCCGGCGCTCGCGACACCTTTACTGCCTTCACCCTCGCCGGCTGCTTCTCCCCTTCTTCCTGTGGCCGCACTGCCGCCTTCAGAACCACCGGCAGCGCGCAGTCCCTCACCGCCTCCCACGCTCCCTCCCGCACCACCGCCGCCTGATCCCGCAGCTGCTGAGCCTGCGTCCTTGTTGCATGATCAGGATGCTATGGTCGTTGACCAGCAGCCCGACGGTGCAGCTCCTGATTCTGTACCACCGATTGTCCAGCCCGTGTCGGACGCGCCGCCCTCGTTATTCTTACCACCGCCGGAGGACGGACCTCGACATGACTCAGAAGCCCCGACCGACCATCATTCTTCCCCCGCACCTCAAGAACTTGAACTTGAACGCGAGCGTGAACTAGAGTCCAAGGAGCCGCCGCCCCCAGCGAAGGTTAAGCTCTCGCTAAAGGACTTCGCGCTCCGGAAGAAGAAGCAGCGCGAGGAGCAGAAGGAGCGGGAGAAGGAGGTGCAGGATAAGGAGTCGGTGTCGCCGCGCGTACCGATGACAAGTCCGCTGCTTGAGCCGGATACGCCCGCGATTGCGACAGTGGCTGCCACCGAGCCGCAGTCGCCGAATCCTGAGGGCCTGGGCATCACGCTTCGGAATTTGGACGAGGACGTGAAGATGGCGGAGGCGGACGAGGACAAGGGACTCGAGGCGCAGGTGCCTTTCACAGAGGATGCGAGGGAGCCAGGCGAACAAGGACAGCCACCCGCGGAGACTATCAATGGCATACGTGACGCCTGTGTGCCGGACGGTGTGGATAACACGTTGCCCGTCGAGGAGCTGTCTCCGCCCCCGATGTCTCCTGTCGTGAAGGATGCGGCATCCGACTACGTCGCTCCCGTACCGAATGGACATTCGACATATTCTTCGACCCGGCGGTCGCCGACCCCGGACCGGTTCTTCTACGGTCGGAGGAAGGTTGAGTCGACATGGGACGATGACAGGAGGTATCGTTCGCCTAGTCCCGACCACAGCCGGAGGCGTCGCAGTCCGAGTTTCGAGAGGCGACGCCGCACACCAAGCGAGGAGTTCGAGGACCGCCACAGCTATAGGCGAGGCGACTCCATCCAGGCCAAGGTCGAGCTCCTCGATAGCTTCGTGCCCAATGGGCTCGTCGCTCCCGTCCGCGATCTGTCCCCCCTCAATGCCTATCCCGTTCCGCGCTCCCCGAGCCCCGTTACACCTCCTCGCCTTAACTCTCCGACGAAGATGTCCTTCTCGCCGCCGCCTCGGAATTCCATCCCGCCACCACAGGCTCAACCCCAGCCTCAGTCTTCGCAAGAGGACGGCGAGATCTTCAGCCCACCCCCACCCAAAGCTCCGCCTCTCGCGCCGCGCTCGCACACGCCGCCCACTCACCCGCGTTCATTCTACACCGCACGCGGCGACATCTCGCCTACACGCCGATCACCCCCGCCTTCATCTGCACGTCGGCCGCTACATCCTACGCAGTACCCGCGTACTCAGGGCCCGCCCCGTCTCGCCCCCAGCGCTCCTCGCGCACTGCGGGAGGGCATCGGCTACGTCCCGTCGCCGTTATACGGCGGAGGCGGAGGCGTGCAGAACGCGCCGTACTTCGCTCCTCGGGGCCCGTCTGCAGACCGCGATCGCGACCGAGGCGGGACTGGGGCCGCGATCGGGTGACAGCGAGAGAGCGTGGATCCCGGGCCATCGAGGGGGCGAGGGAGGGGACGTGGGGGAGGTGAGCGTACGTAGTTTATCAATCGTGTAGCATATCTCGTGCGTACTTGCAGACTGGATTCTTGTCGCGTCCGCGCCTTTCTTTCGACTTCGAACTTAGTACTATGTTTGCCCTTCGCTTGCGATCGCCGCCGCGGTGAGACACTTGTGCACCGTATCCAATTCCTGTGCCGGCGACGCCTTTTAATCACCCTTCATATGTTTCGCGACTGTGCCCATTGCTGTTTGGGAATGTTTGTGCCTTCGTCTTGTGTTTATTGAGTATGATATTGTGCCGCGCTAGCCATAGTACGTGAAGAGCGATGTCGTAGTCCACAGCAGCAACTTGTAGCTCATATTAGATACTAGTATAATCAATGCCTACGTTCTTGATTCACTCTCTAACAAGTCTTTTGTTGTTGCTCATGCACACCTTCACCTTTCAGAGGCGACATGTGTGCCAGTGGGCCGCATCATTATAGGGAAGCAAACTTGCCTGAGTTAGGGTTAGACCTAGGTTACTGCTACATGACAGTGTTGGAGAATGGAGGCGGAGGAGTCGGGCAAGCGGGAGCACGAGGCCGATGACGACGCGTCTTGGCTCGTGGTGTCCCGGTGGATACAGTCTTGTTGCAAGTACGTTGGCTCCGGTTTCTTACTTGTTCGTCCTCGATTGTCTTGTTCGTGTCTCGCACATCTTATGGCTTGCACGTCTTGTTTGTTCTGTGTACTTATAGCAGGTTAGATTACTCTGCTCACCTCAGTCCCGCGTACCGCGCATAGACTGAGGTGAGCATCTCCACAACTACTCTAGACTTCGTTCCGATTATTGACTGTACTCTTAGATTGTATTCCTATAGGTACATATCAATGGTATATTAGTCCCGCGTACCGCGCATAGACTGAGATTGTATTCCTATAGGTTATGAGCCCTGCCTTCTAGGCGGACTCCCTGTACGAACGCTTAAACGACACCATCCTCGCATCTTCCCACACTATGTCCATCAAGCTCGGTGACGATCACGTCCGCGTACCGAAGCTCGACGTCGGCGGCGCCAACTGGGTGCTCTACAAGGAGCGACTTACCTGGGCGGCGGACGCGAAGGGTCTCGCGGGCCATCTCGACTGTACGTCCGTCATGCCTGTCGCACCGCCTATGGCGGGGGGAAACGCCGCGGATCAGGCGGTAGGCGCAGCTGCAGGTGCGGCTGTCGCTGCCGCTGATGCCGGAGAGGACGCAGACGACGACGCTGCTGCCGGAGGAGCCGGTGGTGGTGGAGCGGGCGGTGCGGTCCTCGTTGGTGGAAACCCGGGTGCTGGCGCGGTGCCGGACCCTGCGCAGGTCGCGTACCAGGCCGAGCTGGTGACCTGGAAGAAGAACGAGGCAATCGTGAAGCAGCTCATCGCGAGCACGATCCCGGACTCACTTTTCATGAAGATCCGCGCCAGAGGGACTGCGCGCGAGATCTGGTTGGCGCTGGCCGTGGAGTTTGAGCGCCGTTCGCGCATGATCTCGCTGGACTTGCGCCGGAGGCTCCAGGAGCAACGCTGCGGGGAAAAGGCGGACGTTAGAGCTCACTTCACGAAGCTCCGGACGATGTACGAGGACCTCGCTGCGATGGGCCACACCCCCGAGGACGACGACTTGTACGCGATCATCCTTGGCTCCATGCCGACCTCCTTCGAATCCTACATCTCTTCCCTCACCGCTACGTCGACCGTCACCGGCAACATCTTGACGCCGGAGCAGCTGATGGCCGCTCTCACGGACGAGTACGATCGCCGCGCCTTGCGTTCCAAGCCAGGACGTTCGGGTGGCGAGTCTGGAGACGTCGCGTTGTCAGCAAACGACAAAGGTGTAGAAAATCGAGGGCGCTTGGAGCGCACGAGAGAGAGGAGCAGGACGAAGCAATGAGATTCGCGTTTGGCCGTGCAAACGCGTGCCGAACAACGTAGATACAAGTCTGCTTAAATACACGAATATGAGGTCCATTATATGAAATAAGCGGGGGCGCGGGTATCCGACGGGAGGCGGGATGGAGGTAGCGGGATGGGGGCGGGCAGAGGCGGAGCAGGTGCACGCGCGAGCTCGCCCGACGCGTCGTACGGAAGACGCCGGAATCCAACACATCCCCTCGAGCGAGCGCGGGGTAAAAGCGAAGCAGCGGGAATGTAAACAAGTGGGAGGGGGCAACAAGACAATGAGGATGACATAAAAGAAACATACGAGAGCAGGATACATCCCCTGAAGCAGACAACTACCAAGCGACATCCTCCTCCACAATTGGGCCCTTGATAAGCCTGTTCTTCGGCACAACGGCGGCGGTGAACGCGTACGCCATGTGGGCTTCATCGGGCTCGTCCTTGAGCTGGGGGCAGTCACGCTGATAGTGACCCTTCTTCGAACACTTGAAGCAGGTGATGCGCTCGAGCGGAGTGCGCGGCTTCATGGTGGCAGCGAGGGCGGTGTCGTAGGAAGTACCGGGGGCGGAAGCGAGAGAGAGCTGGTGGGACTCCTCGTTAAGGAGACGGGTGATGACGTAGTCGAGAGTGAGGTCGCTGGGTGGAGTTGAGTCGAGGTTGACGACGAGCTGGGAATACGAGTCGGGGAGGCCATTCGTGAGAGCGAGGATGCGGTCTTCATCGTCAATCGAAGCACCAATCTCCTGGAGGCGGAGCGCGGCGCGGCGGACGTCGGCGATGTACGAGGTCATGGACTGGTCGGGGCGCTTGGACATACGCCAGAGCGCGCGGCGATGGGCGAGACGGGTTCCGAAACCGCGGGCGAGGTGGACACGGCGAAGCTCGGACCATACCTCGTGGGCGTCCGTGGACTGGACGTGAGCGTACTGGGTTGGCTCAATGTTGAGGATGAGCTCGGCACGGGCCTCAGCGATTTTGGCGCGCCAGGAACGGACGGCCTTCGTGTTGTCAGAGCCGTTGGGACGGGTGTCGGTAGCGGGGGCGGAGGTCACCTCCCACAGGCCCTTGCGGGTGAGGAGAGCCTCGATGCCGACGACCCACTCGGCGTAGTTGTCGTCGTTGAGCCGGGCGATCGAGGATGGGGACATAGCGTCGGATACGAGGGTGCGGGGACGGGAACGGAGCGGGGACACGGAACGGGGCGGTGCGGTCGCGGTACGGGGTCGTCGTCGTCGGGTACGGGGTCACGGTCGTCGTCGTGGCTGGATCGTCGGGTCGTCGGGTCGTCGAGTGGCTTCGGCCCCACTAGGCAGTGCCGCGAATTAACCTTCGGGCAAGGTACGCGTTTGTGTAGAAAATCGAGGGCGCTTGGAGCGCACGAGAGAGAGGAGCAGGACGAAGCAATGAGATTCGCGTTTGGCCGTGCAAACGCGTGCCGAACAACGTAGATACAAGTCTGCTTAAATACACGAATATGAGGTCCATTATATGAAATAAGCGGGGGCGCGGGTATCCGACGGGAGGCGGGATGGAGGTAGCGGGATGGGGGCGGGCAGAGGCGGAGCAGGTGCACGCGCGAGCTCGCCCGACGCGTCGTACGGAAGACGCCGGAATCCAACAAAAGGAAAGGAGAAAGGGAAGAAAGCCGTCAAGTGCTTTAACTGCGGGAAGCTCGGGCACTACAAGTCGGAGTGCTGGGCGGCCGGCGGCGGCAAGGAGGGCCAGGGTCCGAAGGATAAGCCGAAGGACAAGGCCTCGAAGGCGTCCGAGAAGGACAAGGACGAAGCGTGGTTCGCGCATATCGCGTCCGAGTCTGACGCCGAGTCTATCCCCGATTTCGAGACCGTCTCGGACATCGACTCTGTCCCCGAGCTCCAGACCGTCCCCGACTCATCCGAGGGCGACGACGATGCCAGCAGCAACATCGAGGACGAGGACTTCACCGGCCAGCCAGGCGCGATGCTCGCAGGAAACTCTCCCGGCGAAGACGAAGAGATCATCTTCGACTCGGGCGCAACCAGTCACATGTCCCCCCACCTACACCACTTTGTCAGCTACCGCCCTATCCCCCCCAAGCCCATCCACGCTGCCGATAACCACACGTTCCGTGGTGTTGGCCGCGGCGACATGTGGATTACTGTCCCCGCCAATGAGGACGGTACAGAGACCGCCCGCGTACTTCTCCGAAACGTCCTGCACGCACCTTCCATGGATGTCACGCTCGTGTCCATTGGGCGCATTGTGTGGTCGGGGTCCACGGTCAAATTTCAATCCAAGCAATGCCGGGTCTTGAACGCGACAAGCGATGTCGTTGCCTGCATTCCTCTTGTACGGGGCCTGTACCGAACGAAGATGCGTCGCGGCGAGGCCGCCATGCCGACGCGTGAGGGGGAGGATGGGGAACCGACGGAGATGCGCGCGATCACGCTTGATGAAGCGCACCGGATGCTGGGTCACATCTCCTACGCCGCGGCGCGCGATGCGATCACGAGGGGCCTGGTAAAGGGGGTCAGCCTGATCCCTGGCAGCAAACCGACAGTCTGCGATGCATGCGAGGCTGGGAAGATGTCGCGGAAGCCGATCGCAAAGGAACGCGTACGGCCCCGCGCTGCCGCTGTAGGTGACGAGGTTCACTCTGACCTCTGGGGTGCTGCACGCACCGAGACTCTTGGACGTCGCCTCTACAACTCCCTATTCATCGATGATCATAGCCATCACACCATCGTCCACCTCCAGCGTGCTAAGTTCGAGACATTTGACTCTTACAAGAAGGTCGAGGCCTTCTACCGCACGCAGAAGGGCGTCCAGATCAAGTGTCTCCACACCGATCGCGGCGGCGAGTACCTCTCGCAGGAGTTCTCCGACCACCTTGCAGCGAACGGCACGGTCCGGAAACTCACGGTGCACGATACACTGGAGTACAACGGTGTTGGCGAGCGCGCAAACCGCACTCACTTCGAGAAGGTGCGCGCGATGCTGCACGACAGCGGCCTGCCCAAGGCGCTGTGGGGCGAAGCCCTCACCTATGCGGTCTACACAAAGAACCGCACACCGACGCGCGCCCTCGACGGCAAGACACCGCACGAGGTGTTCTGGGGCTCGAAGCCCGACATCTCGCACCTTCATCCCTGGGGCTGCGAGGTCCGTGTCCACACCCCTGGTGGCTCGAAGCTCGCAGACCGCGCTCGGATCGCACGCTGGGTGGGCTGGGACGAAGCCTCGGACGCACATCGCATCTACTGGCCAGACCGCCGTATCGTCACGGTTGAACGCAGCGTCTGTTTCAATGTCGTTGACGCCGACATCGTGGTGCCGCTTGAGGGGGAGAGGGACAACGCAGGAGCTAGAACAGACACTTACCTGGACAAGCGTGCCCCCACGCCGTCGTTGCAACCTGTCCCTGATGCCTCGATTGACGAACCCCCTCCACTTGAACTCGAGTCCCCCACCATTCCTTCCTCCCAGCCACCCGTCGACGAGAAGCCTATTGAGGCTGAGACCGTTCCCGAGGCCGTGTCCGAGAGGCCCAAGCGTGTCCGAAAGGAGTCGGAGTACGTGAAGAGGTTGAGGAGCGGCGAGGGGAGTGTGGGTGGAAGAAGAAGCGGACGGTTGCTGCCGAAAGGGATGCGAGAGGTGACTGAGAGCGCGAAGAAGACGACCGTCGAGGAGGTTGAGGACGAGGAGGGATACGTGCTGGTGTCAGAGGAGGAACGGGAGGACTGGGAGATGGTTGAGCTGGCAATGGCGACCGCGATGGGAGAAGCCGAATGCCTCGATCCGACGTACGCGGAGGCCAAGAAGCGGCCCGATTGGCCCAAGTGGCTGGCCGCCATTCAGGCGGAGCTCGACTCTCTCAAGGCGAACGGCACCTGGGAGCTCATCGCTCGTCCCACCGACGGCAGCAACGTTGTCGACTCAAAGTGGGTCCTTCACGTCAAAAAGGACTCGGGCGGCGGCATCGACAAGTACAAAGCCCGGCTCGTCGCTCGGGGTTTCACTCTTAGGGTTATGGGAAGGTGCAAAGGGGATGGACCCTAGGGTCGAGATAAACCCTAGCCTAGGGTTTAAATTACTTTATATAGCTACTACAAACTCTGACATACATTATTAACATAGTACTGATGACAATTCCGGCATGTGGAACATATTGAAAAGGACTTGGTAAATACTAGCCGCAGTGACACATGAATTGTGCACAGACACCTACAGCGGGTGGCACTCCAGGAAGGCCACGCGCAGTGAGGCGCTATGGGCGGCACTTCAGTCGTAGGAGATGGGGTGTGTGGTCGGGCTTCCAGGAGTACCACTCTGCGTAATGTGCACAGCACACTAATTATACCCCCTCACAAGCTTCACACAAAGGAACAACTGTGCTGACAAGCAACTATCCATTTTTGTGATCAAGAAATTTACGTCAACACGCAGTAAGCAGACGCAACAATACGCAGTACATCTCAAGCATGATAGAGGACATCTGCACTAGAATCGCAAACAGCTACCGCGGCCACACAATCCGTCGTCTTCATCTGACTCCTGCTGGGAGACGTTGTCGACGACCGCAATGCTTGACATATACACGCTATTGAATGCAAAAGGTCAATGTGAGCAACATAAAAAACAGGACAAATGGGACGTACACAGGGAACGGCAACATAGGAAGCGACAGTATGGGCAAGGCAGGAAGGCCGGGAAGTGGGGAAAGTGGGCGGACGGGAGCAGGGCGGCGGGGTGGCAGCTGGCCAGACGTCAGATAGGCAGAGAGGACCACAAGAGATGACGTACCTGGCGCACTACAGCAGAAGGAGGAGCACGAATGGGCTCATTAATAGGGTGTAAAGTAGGGGGGGATTAGGGTTAGAGTGAGGTTCGGGTGAGATTTTTGGAGATTGTTGCGACATAGCGGGCGTACCGCTATGTCGCAAAAAGAAAAAAGGGTCAGAGATTATCGGGAACAGGAAAGTTGCGACATAGCGGAGTGACTGCTATGTCACATATATGGGAGCAAGACTGCGTACCTGGCAAACTCGAATAACGGTGTGATAGCAAAAATGGCATTGGGCGTAGATGGTGACTGTGTAGAAAGGAAACTTAGTGAAGATGATAAGACAAAAGTGATGTGAATGCAGGTGGGATATGTAGTGAAGACAGGCATAAAGGAGGGTCGAACTGGGTGATGTCAACAGCTTTTTAAATGAACTCATGAATTGTGTGTTATGGGAAGGTACAAAGGGGATGGACCCTAGGGTCGAGATAAACCCTACCCTAGGGTTTAAATCACTTAATATAGCTATTCTCGCGTCCTGACATATGGTAATAACACAGTAACATTTTCAATGCACATTGCAGGTGGAACGGAACAACTCCAAGGACCGACGTAGCTAAGTGCAAGACATGCACACAGAGCACCGCAGTAGGTGGCACTCCTGGAAGGCTGCACGCAGTGGGGCTGCACTACCGCAGGCAGTGCGGCACCCGAGTGTGCGGGCTATGCGGTCGGGCTTCCAGGAGCACCACTCTGAGTTCGAGTGTGCGTGCGCACGGCGGGTGTGTGCGGTCGGGCTTCCAGGAGTACTATCCTGAGTTCGGGTGTGCCTTCGCATCGCGGCTCTGTACTGACGGGCTTCTAGGAGGGCTACATAGCAGAAGAGGTTCCAAGAAATAATTACATTTTTATGGCACATCATCTACACAACTACAACGTACAAACTTAGGGTTAGGGTTAGGGAGGAGCGCGAACGCGAGCGAAGCGAGCGTGAGCGTGACTAAGGCGAAGCAGCCGACAGGCGGTAGGGATCTTCCTACCGCAGCCTGTTTCGCCTTTATAGAGGCTCATCAGGGCTGCCATTAGTAATTCCGTGTCTATCCCGTATCCGACACGTGAGGAGGTGACTAAACCTCCGATCGGACATGGTCATCAACAATGACGGAATCCCGACGCCGTCGTCCGTTGCCGGACGGGCGGAGCAACTGCCGAGTTGCCGAAGGCAACGAGATCAGCAGTTCTGACTACTTCGGCCCGAGTCCACATCACCTGACCATCTGGCGCCTTCGCTCGGCGGTAGCCGAGCGCCCGTATCGCCAGTGGGTCATGTGATGAGTCACGTTCGCGACGCGCGTGTTCACGTGCCTCTTCTTGGGCACATGACGTAGCATGTGACTACCAGACCCCACGTGATACAACACTCACCTGATGAGGCACGTGCTGATTAAGCGCCGTACCTCCTCAACGTACTTAGCGTTGGGGCGGGTAGGTTAGAGTTAGGGTTAGGGTTCGGGTTAGGGTTCGGGTTAGCTGAATAGTAGTCAGCAAGATTCACTGTAGGACGATTAAGTCCAGTGATGTACACGTACGGTTAGGGTTTGGGTTAGACCGCGCCGACGACGGTGAGCGTCGCCGTACAGTGTAGTCCATCGTTGATGGTGATAGGTTCTAAAGAACAAGTTAAGTAGATTTTGTTTGGTAGAAGTTCTGGGGTGGGGGGTAGAAGCCACACCAGCGCACGTCATGCGCCTCGAATCACCGTGACCCCCACAAGCCATGATGTATACTGTAGCGTTCTTAACCAAGAAGCAGGACCGCTTATGCGTCCCGCTCCGGAGTGCCTCGGCGCTCGTCGCCGCCATTCAAAGGCGCGCTGACGACGACTCAGACCTATTAACGGTAACTTGCGCAGTAAGCCGCGTTCGGTAGCCAAGGCAGTGGAGCAGAACAGCACTCGCAATCCCACAACGTTGAGACATTCGCGATGTGCATGACCTGTTCAGAGGACGAGTAGTGACGATGTCCGGAATGGTGCCCCTTTCGGGGTGGTATTCCGGGTCGTACTACCCGCCCAAACAGGTACGGCCCCGGTGCCTAACCGGGGTATGTCGGGGCTGTATAGTTAGCCCATCAAGGGAGTCGTTGTTCCGGCCTACGTTTCGGCCAACCAGCGGCTGAGTCCCTTGGCCAGTATCCAAGTACTGGCGCCAGATCGACGATTCACCGAGCGATCTTTAACCAAACGTTCCTCTACCGAGACCGGGCGAGCGTCTTCCAGACGGATTATAATTGACATAAATCACGTCATCATCCGAGTCACCCCTCGGGTCGGTCCCAAGAGGCGGATGATGAGAGCTGGAAGCGGTAGTTGGT
The DNA here is from genome assembly GCA_002900995.3 of Ganoderma boninense. Taxonomy (NCBI): domain Eukaryota; kingdom Fungi; phylum Basidiomycota; class Agaricomycetes; order Polyporales; family Polyporaceae; genus Ganoderma; species Ganoderma boninense. Next base: position 258,557 of record CM035310.1, read on the forward strand.
TGTTCCGGCACCGGCGGAGCCGGTGCGTCTAGGTCTCGTTCTTCGAGAACAGCCTCGTCCAACTTAGAGAATACTTCCTTTTTCCAAAGGCTTGTAAAATCAAACATGTTTCGTGTGCGTTTCCGCGACACGATCAGTCTTTTATCGGTAAGTCCTATGAGACGCACGTCGGGAATGTATTCTTCCCCCGAGGGCCACACCTTCACCAGCGTTTTAAACTGATGGAGGGTGTCCCCCAGGCTGCCGATGTTCGACAGCGCCGGGCGCGGCCACTTCTGAAGCGTACTGGGCTTCATATCGTGGCCAGCATCAGCAACTGCATGCCAATCCTTCCAGTAACCGAGGATAATATCTCCTAATTCTTTAGCGTTAAACCAATTCCAGGCCGTATTGAACTCGGATTTGAGGACCAAGACGTTTCCATCTTCCTCAGCGTTTTTCTCACTCAAACGCTTTTCCCATCGTTCGGTAAGGTATCTCCTCACCCAGTTCGAAATAAGGTCTTGTGGGTAGCCCCGCTTGACGTACAGACATACCAAGTCGTGCACGGACTCCAAGTAGACGGAATAAGTACTACTGAGCGTCGCTAACCGTGACATCTCACCGGTAAAAGTACCGCGTTTAACATCCAGGGGATGGTGTGATATCCAAGGAATTCGTTCTAAATGGTTCTTTCCTTTGCGATACGGTCGCCATTCTAACTTCGTTCCGCGCTCGTTGAAGTAGAAGGTTGCGTCTAAGAAGTTACACCGCAATGGAGAAGAGTCCCATAAGATTTGACAGCCATCGAATCTAATTTTTGAGTCTATATAACGTTCGGCTTCGTCACTACTCTTAGCACGAACTATACTGAAACAGTCATCAATGTAACGACCGTAGAACGCAACGCGTTCATCGGTCATTATACCAGCCTTCGCTTCGAAGTGGCAACCGTAAAGGTTTGCCAAGTCTGGAGAGTCCGCGACGCCCATAGCTAGGCCTCGCTTTTGAAGGTATAGGTTATCCTGGGGTTAGGGTTAGGGTTAGGGTTAGGGTTAGGGTT